>JASDQU010027758.1:3377-25805 GCA_032191745.1 Picea mariana | reverse complement strand
AAAATGAACATAAAATGAATTTACATAAAGTAAGATAAACCACTAGCACAGGCAGGAAAGAACATAGCAGATATATAATAAATCAGAGAGCAGAGCTATAAGGAAGCCCCACAACACATGCACTCATCTTCATGAATGAAAAAACCCTTGAGTAGCTCGTCCGCTTTCTTGCACGATATCTTTGTTGTTTGCAGCAGGTGATGGTCCAGATCCAGCCTCCTCCTCCATACCCAAGAAAACACACAAAGGACAAACGTCCAAGAAAACACACAGGACTCAGACGCACAAGCAAACAGGCAAACATAAGGGAAGTCCTTCCAATACCATAAATGACCGATAAAGGTGGAGAGGAAAATGGGTTGAAACTGTAGAAGATTTAAACTATATACAGAAACCTGTTTCTTTTCCCACTTCCACTTCCTTCAACGGCTATAAGATATGTTAGGCACGCCCCTCTCATTCCAAACCCACTTTGATCAGATGAGACGGATTACCTTTGGATACCTCTCTCCTGTAAAGCAACGTATAACAAAGAAGGATAAGTTGTTTTTCAGTAGTTTTTCAATCTAATCGTCCTAGGAGAGGTTTTTTTCCTCAGCTTTGTTAACTAATTCAGTTTTCCTTTACCACTTCCACTTACTTCAACCTATTTCAACGGTTATAAGATAAGATAGGCGCGCCCCTCTCTTCCCAACCCAACGGCTATAAGATACGATAGGCGCGCCCCTCACTTCCCAACCCAACTGTAATTAGATGATACAAATTACCTTTGGCTACCTCTCTCTTGTAAAGCACTAGAGAGCAAAGAAAGCCAAAAAAAAAATTCCTCAATTTCCAAAGTGTTTTGCCTCAATTGTTTAACGCAGATTGGAAGAATCAATGCTGACCAATGCAACGTCCTCTTATTCTAAACCAATGCTGGCTAAACCCATAGAAAATTAACACAAATTGTTTTTATTTTGGTATATTTTTATAATTAAAAATTATACTATCTAAATATGCTATGATTTTAATTTTAATTTAAAAAAGTTAAAATTGTACATATTATTTGTTCAAGGGGCATACTATGTTATAAATTTAAAAAAAAAAAATTATATCTATTTATATATGTCTGTAGTTATATATGAGTTTATGGAACCCGCTTATGGAACCCGTTCATTTCCCGTTCATCACTAAGAACCCGCTCCTATAAGGAACCCGTTCCTCTGAGGACATATCGGGATAGATGACATATCGGGATAGAGGGAGGAAATCTCGGGATAGAGGATTGATTAGAGTCATTAATATCGGGATAGAGGAGAGTCATTAATATTTAAAAATATAATTAGTTGAGTTATAATTCGTTCATGTTTTATTAAATTCAAAGAAAACAATTTATACTTAATATAATTTTTTTTTGGAAATTTGTGTACCATTTTCATATTAATTTTTTTTGGAAAATAAACATTTAAGTCTTAGTTATTATAGTAAAATACATTAAAAATTATATTATGTTATAAAAAAAAAAATTAAAAAGTATATTTATTTAAAAATATAATTAGTTGAGTTATAATTAGTTCATGTTTTATTAAATTCAAAGAAAACAATTTATATTTAATAATATTTTTTTTGGAAATTTGTGTACCATTTTCATATTAATTTATTTGGTGAAAAATGAACACATTTTACTCTTAGTTATTATAGTAAAATATATTAAAAATGAGTATTCATTTTCCACAAAAATTGTATATCCTTTTATTACTTTAGAAGTGTTGAGGTATGTGATAATTGGTATTAAAAAGTAAGGAAATATATATTCTTTATGTTGAAATTAAGTCCATGACTCAGATCATTAATCTTCCAAAAGTCCATGGTGATGTAACCTTCCAAAATACCATGGTGATCCCTTGATGGGAAATATTAACTCCACTAGATCATGGGGTTTGTAGTGAATATTTGCTAGTGGTGATCCTAACTTAGGGTGGGAAACTTCTAAAAGGTTGTGAAAAATGCCCAACATTATGGCATGGAGTCCTAGATCCTTCTCTACTAATTAAAGTTGTAGTTGGTTGTTTTTTTTTTAAGCTAAAAATGAGAACTTCTATTACTTCACAAAATATAGTACAAAAAGAGCGGAACTAGGGGGACTTGCCTTGAAGGGAAACCATTCCCCTAAACCATAGAAACACATTTTCCTTAGATCATATGTCATTGGCAAGAGAATATCTACAGATTGACAAACGATGAACCTGTGAGGGCATACATTATCAGAGACCCTTTGATCCATATTAACCAAAACAAGAAGGAAACGAAAAAGAAAGTGATAGGAGCTCGAGCCTAGACATAGATTCCTAGAGAGAACCTGGGGTCCTCTGCATTAGAATCTTGATTGAACACAGGTTGTTGATGGGCTCTTTCTTCCTCTGGTTGGCTTCCACTTGGAGGGGGATGACCTTATACTTCTGAATCTTCTCCTTGTCATCGTAAATCAAGATCAGACTATGTAGAGTACCTGGACGAGTGACACTTTGTCTTCCTCTCTTTGACTGGGCCTGGCGTTGATCTAGTTTCCTGACTCTAAACTTGATACCATGTTGAGAGTGGAAAAAGAGCTTGAATTTTCCTTCCAGGATATGGACTTCCTAGAGGAGCTCAACATTTTGTCTCCAAGTCTCAATGGTGGCCTGAGCCACCATAGCTTTGTTCATCCAATAGGATTCCACCATATGGAAGTACTTAGTATCCCAAGTGTAGGGGTTACCCAGGTTGGAAATCCAATTGACTGCATCTTGAATTATCTCCTCCACCCGGGTTCTCTTTCTTATAGATACGACTTGGTCCTCGATTATGTTGGTTACCTCTATCTCCTCCAGATCACAATGGGTCCATAATCGTTCCTCTATTTTTCTTTATTCTTTTTCTACCTTGGTGGGGCATTGGGTGCCACACGAGGACAACACTTCCTTGTCATGGAGGCCTGGATGGTTTTTCTTTGAATTTTTGGTCTAGTGACAGGCCATGATTCTGTTCAAACTAACTCTTGTAATGACATGGATAGCCAGTTTAGGGGCAACCTAGAGACAACAACGACAAGAGAAAAGGATGATCCTATTCTAGTAGTTGTTGAATTTAAGAGGTTTGATGTCATCATAGTTTCTATAAGATGGAGTATTCTGGATCCAAACTTGTCCTTGGAAATATTTCTCATTGCTATCAATGATGGAAGTTATGTTGAAAGGATGTCTAAACATCATCTCCGAACCGCTAGGTTTTCCTGTGATATGTTTACAATGTAAAAAACTATAACCGACATTCCCTCTTGAGAAGGTCTTGCTCATCCAGGCATCCTGACTACTATTCAGCATGAGAAATATAACCAGTTTTTGGACCATCCTTACCTAGAAGTTCTTTATTTCGTATGCCCTACTGAGTTAGTGGCATCATCTTCTCACACATGTTTTCTAATATGTTCCCATATATTGTTTCATCCTCTGGGGGCATGTCCATTACGTGGCAATTTCTCCTTAACTCTTCCACCGAAGTCTGATTGTCTTTGTTCCATCTGTCCAAGGATGGCACATAGTGGGGAGGGACCTATTCATAGGTGTCCCCATTGAATTGTATCTAAACCCTCTTCCAATTAATTAGGTCATCTTCGAAACCATGTTGGATTTGACTATCCAGTCCACTTGGAAGTGGGTCCCCTGGGAGCCAAACCTACAATTCCTCAGGCAAGTTGACACCTATGTTGGCCATGCAATTGACCACTGAATTGGATTCCCTCCTGATTGGGTCTACGATGATCGCTAAAATGGATGTCACTAAAGTTTCGAGGGTGGAAAAACCATGGTTCAGGCACCAGTTTCATATCATTTTATTCTTCCTTCCCCTGTTCATAAGGTGTTGAATACCTATCATAATGAGAAGGGAGTATTTGTCTATCTTTAGTGCCAAGAATCATTTCTCTATGGCTATATCCAGACCTCTCCTGAGGATATCCAACTCTGTTGCATTGTTTGTCGTAGTTTCTAGGGGAAAGCATAGAAGAAAATGGGTTCACCATGATGGTTTCTGAAGATCCCTCCTATTCCTACCAAATTCGGGTTTCCGTTTGAAGCGTCGTCAAAATTAAGCTTGACGAAACCCTTCTGCAGGGGTTTCTGATAGTCTCAGATCTTGGTGTAGACATTATTTTTTATCCAGAGAGTCTTATTCCTAGCTTCGTGAAGGTTCCAATTTATGAGGATCTCTAATTCTGGGGAATGCACCTAGAGGTATTTCACTAGCCATTGGGCTACTGCAATTGATTCAGACAGATTCTTGTAAATGAGCTCCTAGAGTTGACTTATGGTAATACTTTCTTCTCTGAAAATTTGCTTCTTCCCTTATTTCCATGCATTCCACATAAGGAGTCATGGGAAGATCTCGAAGAGTCTATTTAGGATTTCACTATTAAAGGGATTTTCTCTCCAATTTTCTATAGTTTCCACCACATTATCTTTTTGGAGTTTAGTTTGGATAAATTTAGAAGCCCATATGTCCCATAGTTGTCTGGTGAAGGTACAATTTCTTAAGATATGATCTTAGGTTTCTTCGTTCTCCCGGTAGAGGATACACATTGAAGTTCCAGTGAACCCTTTTCTGAGAAGACGATTCCATTTTAGGATTTTTTTTGTGGGCCACTAGCCAATGGAAAGTAGAGACTTTGGGCTAGATACAACTGCTCCAAATTTTGTTCCAAACGGGTCTATTTTGTTGAGTGCCTTCCACTTGTAGAATCTTATAAGCAGTGTGGGCTTTGAAATCTCTTTTATGTAGGGGACTCCAGCGAATGCATCCTCCCTTGAGTGAATTTCAATATGTCTCTCATGGACTGTTCAGGAGATCAAATGCTTTAGATCCTCAATCCATTAGATGGACCATTCCTATAATTATTTATAGGGTTTCATGAAGGTGGAGTCCAAGGGGGGTTTAGTTTTCTAAAAATGGTGCATATTCACCAATACCTCCCTCTCGAGACCATTCCTTACAGGTCGAAACCGATCATCTCCTCCCAAATTGGTTAGTTGTTCCCATGCATCATCCCAAAAGAGAGATGACTTCCCATCATGGACTTACCAAAAACAATGGGGATGTACCAAATTCTCATTCTGCTAGGCATTATTTGACATTATTGATCCCAAATTGATACCCTCTGTGTGGATTAGTCTTTGGAGAGGAAGTGAGGGGTGTACTTTTACTTGCAGAGCTTGGCCTAGAGGGATGCACAGGACTTGTTCCATTTCCATGAGATCTTGGTTGCATGTGTATATTTGGTAAGATGAGGATCTTTGAAACCTAGGCCTCCTTCGGAATTAGGGCGACAGAGAGAGATCCAAGAGACTGGGGGCCATTTATAATTTTTTGAAGGACTGCCCCAAATGAATTTCCATTGAAGAGTCCTCATTTTATAAAGGTACTTAAAAAGCACTGCCATGAGAGAAGAGAGATACACTAGGAGGGAGGAGAGGACCTACTTGATCAGTAAGACTCTCCCTGGAAAGGATAGAGAGCGACGAGTCCAAATTTTTTTCTTGGATTCCATTTTTTTCAAAATGATCTCCCACGAGGGGTTATGGCAGGATTTAAGGAAGGTGGCTCTAAGGTACTTGGCTGGGATGGTCGAGCTAGGAAATACTTGGAGAGAAACTAAGTTCTTTTGCATGTTGTGGGAGGTATTGAAGAAGAAAATATGGGACTTTTCCTAGTTGTTTACCGTTCCCAAAAAAACATTGAAAAGGGATAAAAGGGACTTAAATCCAGAAACCTCTTTAATCATTGGGGATCCCATTGGAAAGTTATCATCCAAAAATTTAAGATGGGGAAGAGCATCTTCTCCCTTGAGGAGGGGAAGACCTATGATCACTCCTTCTCTTTTTTCCTAGGAGAGGCTACGGCCCAGACCTTTTTCCATAATTATGAAAAGAAAGGGGAAGAGAGGGTATCCCTAGCAGAGGCCTCTCGAGCCATTAAATTTTTTAGAAGGAGAGCCATTTATCAGCATAAAGAAGAAATTATTTGAGACCAAGTTCAACACCCAGGTGACCCATTCTTCCACAAATATGAAGCCTAACATAATCCTTCTTAACCAATCCCAATTCATCTTGTCATAATCTTTAGACATGTCCATTTTCGTCACCATGCCCTCCTCTTTTGAAATTTGAAGAGAGTGTATCGCTTCATATGATAAGATGATGTCATCGATGATTTTCCTTCCTTTGAAAAATACCCCTTGTTCTTGGGAGATAATAAGCGATAGGACTGGTTTGAGCCTACCTACTATTAGCTTAGAAATAATATTATAAATGAAATTACATAGAGAGACAGTGAGAAACATATCTACAATGTTGGCTCCTTCGACCTTAAGGATGAGGGTAATAAAAGTGGCATTGAAGGCTTTAAGGATACCTTTGGAGGTGTGTGATTCCTTGACCACCCCCTAGATGTTTGTTCCCAAAATCTACCATCCTGCTTGGCATAAATTCATTGTGAGGTTGTTCGGTCCTGGAGACTTTATTGGGGCCATCCTTTTCACAAATTCCTCCACCTCTTCAAACGATGTTGGTCACATCAACACCTAAGATTGTTCTAGTTGCACTAACTCTCGGATGGTTTTGGTTATCTTTGAGATTCCAGCCTCTCGGTTGATCTCCGATTCAGTAGGAATATTTTAGAAGTAGTTGAGAAGCTCTAATTCTACATCCTCTCTCCTAGTTTTATTGCTTCCGTCAGGGGTTTTAATGGATACAATTATATTTTTGTTTCTTCTTTGAATTAAAGAGTTGTGAAAGAAACAGGTGTTTTTGTCCCATTCTTTTAACCATTGAATCCTTGATTTTTGTTCCCAAAGGATTTCTTCCTGTCTTTATCTTTTGGATATCTCCTCTTTGATCCTGGCATCTCTGGTTGGGAGGCCTAGGGAACCCAAGCCTTAAATTCCTAGTTTTTTTAATTTCTTCCATTTATTGTTTTAATTTATTTTTTTCCTCAAAGATATTCCCCAAAAATTCCTTATTCCATTTCTAGAGACACTGATAGACATGTTTCAGCGTTTGTTGAAACTGAAACAATTTTGTGTCAAAGATATTTGGCTTTTGTTTCCACCAACATTCCAGGATAGGAAGGAAATCATGATGTTCCATCCAAAACTTCTCACATATGAATGGCATGGGGCCCTGTTTCCATACATGGTCCCATTCCAAGGCTATAGGGAAATGGTATGATCCCTGAAGTGTTGATGATTTCAGTTATGTGATACATTCTCCATCTTACAAACCTGTGAGATGTGGATCATTGCAACTATGTGAGTCTTTCTCTCAACTTACAAACCTGAGAGAAAGCCCCTAATAAGGGAACATGATTCATTCCTGAGACAAAGCTAGGAACATAGAGATGACCTCCTCCATTCAGAGAGTTGAGGAGAACTCCATATTATTATCCAGTGGAAAGGCGATCTGTTGATTTAGACATGCATGTGTCTGATCACAAGGTGAACATGTGAAATCCCAAAGTGTTGGGTGCATCCTCATGTGAACATAAATGAAGATGATGTATTAGAATCCTCTGAGCAGTAGAGTTAATGAGAATACTCTATATGATTCTTCTGTGTCAGGTATTGGGAAAGAAGATCTATAGAGTGGACATGCCTGTGGACGAGCACAGGGCGAGCGTGTGAAAGACCAAAGTGTTGGCATCATCATGTGAACAGAAATGAAGATGATGTATTATCCTCCTCTGAGCAACAGAGTTGACGAGAAGACTCTAGATGATTATCATGTGTGAGGAAGTAGGAAATAAGATCTGTAGAGTTGACGTGCCTATTGACAAGCATAGGTGAACGTGTGAATATATGGTTCTTATATGTAATGCATTGAACCAAAGATATGACATCCCTATGGATGTACCCCTAGTGGATGAGAACTAGTGGGTGTATCAGATCCTTTGCTATATATTGTTCAAGAGTCCAACTTACTTGTAACCCTAATTTTTATGTAAAGGGTGCAAGTCGACCCCATCTTAATGTGATTAATAATAAATGTAAAAGATAATTAATATGGTTAATATTAATTGTAATAATAATTATAATAATTATAATGTGACTTAGAGAGGTCGGCCCTGTTTAGCCAGTAGACACTTCTGTTAATAGTACTAGTATAATATAAGTAAAGGAATATTCCCCATTGTGGAATCGTATCTTTCATGTGAGTTTGGAAATTTTAGCAAGTACACCTTCTTGGGAAAAGTTCACACCTCTCTTGCACGTTAGTCTTCTAGGGTTTCAACACCCTCTTGTGTGCTAGGTCTTTCTTGGTGGTGAAGGTATTTCTCTTGAAAAATATAGAAAAGGATTTGGATGGGTTTTCTTTCCTTATTGAGAAGGGTTTCCCAGGATACTTCTTGTTTTCTTGTGCACGACGTTTCTTCTTGTGATCTTGGTTGATGCAACATTCTTGTTTATGGTTAAGACAAATGCAAATTGAAATGAACTACATGCTTAATATATATTATTAAAAAATCAACATGGCATCAGATCATAGGTCTTTAAGATCCCATTGCATAAAAAATTTCCATCCATCCCCTCTCACTTCTGTAGAAATCGTACGACCCTCCTAACGTTCCCAGAAATTTCGTATGATCCTCCTTCTTTTCTCAATTTCATCCCTTAATACTTGGACGTTGGGGATAATTTTGTCATAGGAGTGTACAGACTCCTTCAATGCACCTCCAACAACTTTCATATCAAAATTTTAGTCATTTTGAATTTTTTTTCCTAGGGTTTCTAGGGTTTCACTAAATTCTGTAGAAATTTCAGTATCAGGGTTTTTGTAGCTCATTAAATGATCTCTTCATTTCACTAGTGTTCTCCTATTTTTCAAAGGCTTATTGTTGGAAGTCATAATTCCAATAAAACCTAAAAGTTCTAGCCTATCCTAGCCGTTAGGTTTTCTATCCTAGTTGACAAAGGGTTGTGAAGAATCTAAAATTATGATGAACAAAAACTATCATGAAATATAAGCTTGAGGGAGTCAAAACTATTTGAGAAAGAGGAAGAATAGAACCATCATTGAGAAAATCAATGCTACAATGCATGATCAGAATTCTTATAGGATTCCATGGGAAAAATCATGCATGACACAGTATATGTGCAGAACAAGAGTCCTCACCAGACTTTGAAAAAAATAACTCTTAAAGAATTCTTCATTGGAATGAAGCCTAAGATTAAACACTTCAGGTTATTTGGGTTCCCAATGGATTTTCATATACCCAAAGAGAATAAATCCAAGCTAGATCCTTTAGAAAGAAAGGATACAGTGAATCTTCAAAGACATTCCATATCGACAACCCTCGTCAGAGACAGATTGAGACAAGCAAAAAATGTTATCCTTGAAAAGGAGATAGTCTTTCAAATAATGAGATAATCTTAGATGGAGATTGACAGTGAGATAATACATTCTCCTCCTTCAGCAATTCATAAGGAGACATACATTATTCCATTTGATCTAGTTTCTCCAGCTGAAATGTTAAGAGATATTGCAGTAGGGTACAAAAGGCCTACCTAGACTCACTCTGCAAGAGGCAGAGAAACATGCAAGCCTCTCAAGGAACATCCAAAGAAAGAAAAAGAGATTTTCGAGATATCCTTCATTCATGATCCACTTCATTGATGTTGAGCCTCCTTGTCTTAGAGAAGCAACAAGAGAATAGGTATGACAAGATGCCATAAAAATAGAATACCAATATATATTAAGGAATTATGTATAAGATATCACTCAAGGACCAGAAGGGAAGTCTGTGATAAATTCCAAGTGGATCTATAAGATCAATCATGCAATTGATGGAAGTGTCGAGAAATACAAAATGATATCTATAACCATAGGTTTCTCAAAAACAGAGGGAGTTGTCTATGATGAGACACTTGATCCATTAAACCTGATACACTTCAATCCATACTACCATCCATGAATTGGAAACTACATCATATAGATAGATTCTTGATGAGTTTGGATTTCATCAAGAGTGTTGTTGATCCAAACCTATATTATTGCAGTGTTGGTGACGAGAACCTGATTTTGATAACCTATTCAAAAAGCCTTGTTGGATACAAGTTAGCTTTGACTTCTAATTTCAAGATGAAGGATATGAGTATGATGCACTAATTCTTGGACAAGAAGTATGATAGATAACTGATGAGATTTTTCCTATGTCAAGGAAAATATACAGTGGGAATATTAAAAATGTTCCATATGACAGAATGAAAAATCTACTGTGATGGATTTAAAGAAAAATATTGATGATGATTCAAACAAGACTGATCCACAACTGATTGCATCATTGATGTATCTGGTTAACACCAGACTTGAGTCATGTCATGTAGTGAATGTGTTTATTCATTTCATGAGTCAACTGAGACAGATTCACTAGAAAACAACAAAACATGTATTGAGATATATACAAGGAAGAGTTGGATATGGCTAGAGATATGCCTCCAGTGTGAACTTGAGTTTGCAGGATATGCTGATTGAGATCGAGTAGAAAGTACAAAGGGACTGGAAGAGAACACTCCGTTTTTGTTCTACCATGAATTTTTCCATGGTTTCTTGAGGAAGGAGGAAACAAAACTTTGTGTCCTTGAGCAGCACATAATCATAGTATATAGCATCGAGTGTGCGAAGAAATATGGCTTCACAAGATTCTGACAGATTTACTTGACCATGAGATGGATCCTATGATGATAACCAAGAGCCATATATAAAGATCCTTGAGAACCCAATGTTTTCTGATGGATCGAAACACGATGAGATGAAATATCCTTATATCGGAGACATGATGTAGAGGAAAATCGTACACATGCAATACCTTCCTACACATGAGCATATTGAAGGCATATTCACCAAACTATATTGGTGAAGAATGCCAACCTAGTTGAGAGGGAGTATTGATGACTCCATCCAAGACAAATTCAGAGTACATTCATGTGAGACTTGCCATGATGAAGAATGCCTCCCTAGCTGAGAGGGAGTGTTGATGATTGCAACTATGTGAGACATTCTCCATCTTACAAACCTGTGAGATGTGGATCATTGAATCTATGTGAGCCTTTATCTTAGCTTACAAACCCGAGATAAAGCCCCTAAGTAGGGTATGTGGTTGCTTCCTAAGATAGATCTAAGAACGTAGAGATTACATCCTCAATTCAGAGAGTTGACAAGAAATCCAGATGATTATCCACTGGGAAAGGAGATTTGTTGAGTTAGATGTGCCTGTGGTTGAGCACAAGGTGAACGTGTGAAATCCCAAAGTGTTGGGTGCATCATCATGTGAACATAAATTAATATGATGTATTAGCCTCCTCTGCGTGGAAGATTTTTCTAGAAGACTCCAAATGATTCTCCTGTGAGAGGCAGTGGGAAACAAGATATCTAGCATGGACGTTCATGTGGATGAGCACAGGGTGAACATGTGAAATCCCAAAGTGTTGGGTGTATTGTCATGTGAAAAGAAATGAAGATGATGTATTATCCTCCTTTGAGCAGCAGAGTTGACGATAAGACTCTAGATGATTCTCCTGTGTGAGGAAATGGGAAATAAGAACTGTAGAGTGGACGTTCCTGTGGATGAGCACAGGTGAACATCTAAAAATATCATTCTTATGTGTAATGAAGTGAACCAGAGATATGAAGTCCCTATGGATGTGCCACTAGTGGATGAGCACTAGTGGGTGTATCAGATCCTTTTCTATATATTGTTCAAGAATCATACCTTCCTGTAACGCTAATTGTTATGTAAAGGGTACCGGTCGGCCCCACATTAATATGATTAATAATAAACATAAAAGATAATTAATCTAGTTAATATTAATTATAATAATAATAATTATTATTATAATGTGACTTAGAGAGGTCAGCCCTGTTGAGCCAATAGACACTTCTGTTGATAGGACAAGTCTAATATAAGTTAAGGAAGATTCTGCATTGTGGAATCATATCTTTCATGTGAGTTTGGAAATTTCAGCAAGTACACCTTCTTGGAAAAAGTGCACACCTCTCTTGGCTGCTACTCTTCTATGGTTTGAGCACCCTCTTGTGTGCTAGGTCTTTCTCTTGAAGAATATAGCAAAGAATTTGGCTTCTTCCCTTGTTGAGAAGGGTTTCGCAGGATACTTCTTGTGTTCTTGTGCATGGTGTTTCTTCTTGTGATCTTGGTTGCTGCAACATTCCTGTTTATGGTTAAGACAAATGCAAATTGAAATGAACTACATGCTTAAGCTATATTATTGAAAATCAACATGAAGGAGAAGGACCTCGACCGCTATTGCTTATTTTTCAACGATGGCTTTTCTGAAAGAAAGAATCTATCCAACCTAACAACAATTCTATGTTCTTTACCCACTCTATTATTCCAAGTGAAGGTACCATTTCTGGTTGGGACATACACAATTTTTATGAGATCCCCAAAGTCATTACTTTCCTCATCTAGTCCACATATACCCCCTTGCTTTTCCAAAGGGTAGGTGATCATGTTCAAGTCTCCACCTAGGACCCAAACTTATTTCCTAATAGAATCTCCAATTATTTTTAATTGAACCATGAAATTTATCTTCAGATGAGGCATATTTGGGACGTAAACATTGGTGATGTATCCTTCTTCCTCTCTTCGAATACACCTAAATTTTAGAGTCATATGCCTAGCAGTGGAAGAGAAGTCCTCCATTTCTATGAGAACGAGATCCCAAAGTGTAGATAGACTGTCATAAGTTCCTTATGCTTCCATGCATCTCGCCTCACTTCCATGTCATATTTTATGGGTTATCCTTTCCATGGTTTTATTGTCACATTTTGTTTCTTGAAGGAGGATTATATCCACCTTTATCCTAGATATTTTTTATTTTAGCATCATCTGTTTGGACGATCTTTTAATTCCCCTAATGTTCCAAGATGTAATCTTCATATTTAACTTTTTGGTTTGGGTGGGAGTAGTTGTCTGGGGGACAAAATACTTGTCTTGAGTCCACCATTTGAGCTTCCCTTTCCTCTAATTTTTGGGGATAAGGTTTTCTTCATCTTGTTTTCTCGTCGCATGATTATTTCTTATTATCCTTAAGGGGGTTGGTCTTGATAACCATACCTCTAAATGATGTTGGAGAAAACTCTGTGGACTTGCCTTTACCTCTTACGAGGTCCAGTTTGGATTGCATTTTACAGATATGATCAATGGTTAGGATGTTAGTTATCATTAGTCCATCAATATCACTAAGTCCTGGGAGATCTATTTATATTGCTTGGGTTGTCTCCGTATCTGATTCCTCTATTGAGTCTTCCCCTTATTTTTGGGACTCCCTCATTTGAGCTTTTGAGTCTCCTACCATTTTATGCCCTAGTTATTTCACAGTCTTACGAGTTTTTTTCTCCTCCTCTTTGGATCATGTGGTGTCCTTCAGATATACTTCAGGTTCCTTCTCTTTTTATTTCTCAGTGGTTCCACTAGGTTCTCCTTCCAATATTTGGAAACTGTTACTTGACACTTTATGTTGGTTTGCTACCTATTGTTTGGGATGTCTTCTTCCTACCTTTCTTTTACTTGGGATTTTGGAAAATACCTCTAGATATGTTTCTCCTTTTCCTGAATTACCTTGAGGAGGAGCATTAAGGGGGAGGTACCTAAAGATATTTCCATGGGTTTATCATTTTTTGCATCTAAACAAGATATGTTAATAGTCTAGGGTTTGAGTCCATTCTTCATCATGATATGTGATTACTACAGATTCAGGGAGAGACCCTACTACAGTCATGTAAACATAAATCCTAGCATAGGAAACATACCTAGAAGCTTTGGTGATTTATGATATCTTGACGAAGGATCCAAGGATAATACCAATGCCTTCAAGGGTTTATGGTTCCTAGAATCCCCTTGGAAGAGAATACAGGAGGATTCATACCAGTGCCTCTATAAAGTTTTCTTTCTCTGGGTTGAACCTCTCAAACCAATATCTCATGTCAAGGCTAACAAAGTTGAAGAAATATGGACCTTCCTTAAAGACTTTTTCTAGGTCGGAGGGGTCCATGAAGATAGTTGTGAAGAACCCCTTAGAGCCCAGTTCAAGGTATATCTTCCCATTTACATTCCATCGATCCTTGATCCAAAGAAGAAGAGATTTCATGGAGGTCCAAATGCCCATAAATTTACCTATCAGGGAATGGTATTTCATGTATTGGATGTAGTTCCCTATGCCATGTGAGGTTACCTTGTAAATTGATTTTTTTCCAGTATTAGGTAAGCACCCATTTTGGACACGTCTCTGCTACTTTTTTCCTTTCCCTTAATTTTCTATTTCTATATAATTTTTATGACCTTCCTATTGTCTGGGGCCTACTCCCCCCATCTCAGTATCCTTGTCTTTTTTTTCTTCCCTGCTTTTGACTACATCCTTAAAGGAATTTTTCGCTATCATCTTTCCTTCTGTCATCCATTTTTCCAAGGATGTTGTTTCCTTGGTATCCTTGGATTGACTATCCTAGGGATAGGACCTTTATTCCTAGAAGGATTCCTCCACATTCCCCTGCCAGGGAGCTCTTGTATTGGTACTATATGCACCAAAAGACCCTAAACCCTAAATTGTCATTCTCCAATATAGAGCTCTTGATGATATTTTTTTTTCCCCTTCCTATTGTAGTTGGTTGTTGACTAATGATTATACCATATACAAAATATTTTTATTAATTTTTTTCCTTTTTGGGAAGGATTTTCTTCGAATATTTGACAAGAATTTTGTAGTGAATAGGTTTCTCCTTGTAATAACCCTAGGTCGAAACCCATTTTAAACATAAATGTGATTGTACATATAGTTTGGTGAGCTAGGATACTTTGGGGACAAAGTCCCTTTTTATGTATGTATTTTGGAGGTTAGACTGCCTATATGGTCATTAGTTTGGTGAGCCAGAATCTGAAAGGACAATGAGCCTCTAATTTTTTTTAAACGTAATCACACTCAATTTTTAATGAAAACACATAAATGCATGAAAACCAACCATGTAAAATAATATGGGGGGCATAAACTCCACTAGACTGGGAAAGGGGGGGCTAATTGTTTGGAAAAAATGGGTTAATCTAAGGGGATTAATCCGAAAGGAATATTTTATTAATATTCCTAAAAATATAAAGTATAGAGTATGGATATTTTTTATATCCTAAGTCCCTATGTTGAGGAATGTATCACCTTGTGAGGGAATCCATGTGTGGGCCCATGTAGTTCCCAACATGAAAAGTGTAAAATCGGGAATATGCACGTAAGTTTAGGGAGTTTTAGTTAATTTCAATATTATTCTGATCAAGGTGGATATTGGTGGCCACCGACCTATTCCAATTGTCTCATCGTGTCTGTTTTTGTTCAACACATCCTTCTATACTGCTTTATAATTGTGAGTTCTACACTTCTAGGGTTGTATCAAGCCCCATCCATTCTCCAAGTGGATACAGGTGGCCTCTCACCTAATCCAACGGGATAATTTTGTATGTTTTCATGTCAGCACGTCTTGATGTACTTCCAGGGCCATTTTGTGGCCCTAAACGTTGTTTTTTTTCCTCACCACGGTCAGACTGTAGATAGGGTCAGAGTCTGATGGAGTAATGAGTATCTCCTTGAAAGACATTTCCAATGGGATATCACATGCCTAAATCAAAGGTTGTATTAAAATTTTATGACCATAGGAACTTGAGGTACCAATTTACACCAACTTACGCATAGGGCCCACATGACTTTTGGTGTTTCACCTTCTAGGGTTAGGTTTTTGGATGTCTAGGGTTTTGGAATTCATGAGTAATATGAAAAGGGCCTCTAGAGCCTCATTGTAATCCATTATTCTTAGACGGATGTGCGTATCATCCACATCTCTTCTCAGAGATAGCTACCACCATTCGAGTAAGTTTCAGTTCTGCAGTTTTACAGTTTCAACCTATTTCATTATTTAATAGAAGATATTGTTCTATGGATATTTGTTTTATTCTTCCTATCTATATGTTTATTATATTCAGTCTGTTAATCAGGTCATTCCACTCCTAAATCCAGATCAGTGGTATCAAAGTGGTCTACTCTTCATTTATTTTTCTTCCTGCATGTCCCCAACAAGGTCTGGGTACAAGAACTTGGGACTCAAACCAATTAAGCCATTACTATATCGGTTGAGCCAAGCCTATAAGCAACCCATGGGAGACAAAAATAAAGATGATGGAGTAGGAGATCCTATTAAAATGTTTCTCAAGGAATCCCTCACATGACAAAGGAATGAAATGATGGACAACATCACGCAGATCCTTCGACGATTGTAGTATACCTAGGGAGGTAATATGGGGTACCTAAGGAGGTACCCAATGGGAATGTAGTCATGTGTTATTAGTGGAAGTCATTTAATATATGGGAATGTGTTCATTCAATGTAAGGTGGACTAGGTCCACTATATTAATAAAGGTACACTATGGTAGTTGGATGTAATAAATGTGAGAAGGCTCTCTAGAAGGTTCCTAGGAGATAGGGAGAGCTATATAAAGAAGTGTAGGCAATGTAATTAAACATAGTGAAGAATATTGTGATTGTACAAGCAAGGATTGCTTGAGGAGTTTTATCCTTCCATAAAGATTAATATATGGTGTTACCCTACCTCAAGGGTTTTGGATATTTCTTGTGTTCATTGTTACGGTGAATGGTTTATGGTTTATTCTTGGTATTATTGAATTATATTTCCAGATCTAGTATAGGTACTTAACAACGATTTCCCACGGGAGAAGCATATTCATCAAACGACCATGCAACCCCCTTCAAGGTACATGTAAACTTTGATATTCAATTATTTGAAGGACTCATATATGTAGATGTTTTAGATAAATGGTTGAATCTACTTGAAGGATATTTTTCGGTCCACAATTTTTACGATAGGGAAAATAACACTTTTTCACTCCTTAAGGTCATTCCCCATGTTAAAGACTGGTGGGATACTTACTCTTAGGAAAGGGCCATGGAGGAATATGTAATTTTTTTGGTGGTCCCTACATGGGATTCCTTCTGGGACACCATTAAAGAACAATACTACCCTGTTGGAAGCTACAAGGTCTAGTACTCTAGATGAACCACCATACGTCAAGAATGGGACCAAACAGTAATAGACTTCCCCAATATTTCTCATACCCTACACACCAAATTGGGTATCAAATATTCTAAGCATCATCTAGTGCTGAAATAGCATGATTGTTTTCATATATATATTCAAAAAAAAAATGGATTTCATGGACATCACCTCATTTGGCACGAATTATAGACACATTATCAAGATCGAGTAGAAATGATGAGGGTTTGGATCTGCAAACCCTCATAGCCGAAGCAGGGAAAAGGCAACCCCAAGCCATACAAGAAGGAACTGACTCGATATGGACACCCTTAGGACAATCTGTCCAATTCTCAACACAAGAAGGGAAATGAGAAGAAAAATAAGGACACGGGAAAATGGTGTGAGTAACATAAAATTTCTTGGCACAACCCTGACAAATGTTGCTGCAAGTAGTTTATCTTGGCCAATATTAAGGCTTCTGAGTCAAAGGCCAATTATGATTTCGAACCAAATCCTGAAGGACGGAAGAATATTGTTGATTTTGAACCCAGTTCCATGGTCAATACCACCAAATTCCAGCCAAGCGAACTAGAAGAACCAGGGGAAGGGGAATGCCTCTTTCACTAACATATGTGGGTCAAGGGGGCTTTGATTCATTTCATTTTTGAAAAAGGTAGTCAGAATAACCTTACTTATTTCAGCAGAGGTCATTAAGAGGATGGACCTACCAATGACACCGCACCTAAAACCTTATACCATAAGTTATCTTTGTCAAGGAAGAGATCTCTGTGTCAACCAACATTATCATCTGCCCTATGGCATCAATTCTTTCAAAGATGAGGTAGTGTTTGATATTTATTCCCTTGAAGTTTGTGATGTTCTTTCAGGACAAACATATTTGTTGAAGCATCATGTTGTTTATGAGTCTAGACCCCGCAATGTTATTATTACTTTGGGTAGAAAATTATATAGGATCCCAGAGGTGGAATCTCCTACTACTATTTCTTTAATATCTGCCAAGAAATGCAGTACAATCATTTCACAGGCTAGGAATTTCATCTTCTTTGTGATCCGTGATTACAATAAGAAAAAGATCATTTCCACATTCATGGCCTCTACCCAATGCCTCTCTTTATAGGAGAAGCAAGCAGACAGGATCATGGAAGAATGCAAAGACATCTTCGCCTCACATACAGGGGTACCGACACACTGCCAAGTCAAGGATCCAATTGATCTAACCCCTAGTGCACCTCTACCTAATGGACTAGTATACTATCTCTCGCTAAAGGAGAATGATGAAATCAGGAATTAGATCCAAGAGCTTATTGAAAAGGGTCACATCATACGCAACTCCTCCCCTTGCGGAAGCCCAATTGTACTAGTGTAGAAGAAGAACATAACTTGGCAAATCTGCATTGATTACAGAGCCTTAAAAAAAATCAAAGTCAAGAACCGCTACCCCATTCCTATGATTGATGACCTTCTTGACCAACTCAAGGTGGAAAATTTCTTTAGAAAGATTGACTTGAATTCTGGCTACAACCACGTTCCCATTGAACTAACTAATGTCTAGAAGACACCCTTCAAGTCTAAAGAAGGTTCTTTACGAATGACTAGTCATGCCCTTTGGCTTACCAAATGCACCAGCCACTTTCATGAGGTTTATGGATGATGTATTGAAACCCTTCACCAACTCCTTTGTGGCAGTATATTTGGATGACATCCTCATCTTCAACAGAACATGGGAGGAGCACATGCGACATATTCAACATGTTTTGAGCACTCTTCGGTAGCACAAGCTTTATGCCAACTTGGAAAAATGATATTTTGGCATGAACATGGTCTAGTACCCGGGATAAATTGTTGTTGAGCATGGGGTACATGTTGATCCACCTAAGATCCAATTCATCCATTACTAGCCAGCCCTGACCTCACAAATTGTAAAAGGACTTCCATCAAAAGTGGTCCACCTACCTGTAGTAGGTCCATATCAACATTAAGTATAAGACATTTATCTCCAATCGTGTCATCCACTACCTCATTCAACCTCTAGTGGCTACACTCACAACTGTTCTCCATTCCTATGGACATGAAACATCAGAGTGGCCCCAACTTTATCAACAAGATCTATACTTCACCACCACATATCATCTCTTTGGTACATGCGCTACTGTCACTGATTTTCACATTTAGGACAAAATATTATGCCACCTAGTCCATATATGTGTTCCTACAAGTGAGCATGAAAATATGATTTGGGAAGCCCACTACAGTCAGGTGGCATGACATTTTGGCATAGAGAAAATCATGTTCATTATTCAGAAACATTTTTATTGGCCAAAACTTCGATAGGATGTCAGCAATTATATCAGATCCTACACTACCTGCACCATTTCCAAGTCAACCATCAATAAGAAAGGATTATACACCCCTCTTCCTATTTCTAAGAAGTCATGGGAATCCATCTCAATGGATTACATTTATGGTTTGTCGTCCACCAAGCACAGAAATGACTATGTGTTTATGGTCGTTGATCAGTTTTTGAAGATAGCCATCCTCACAGCCTATAAGAAGAATGTCACAGTGATAGATACTACCAGGCTCTTCTTCGAACGATTTTGCGTCAACTTTGAAATACACAAACCATCATCTCCAACCGAAAAAACAGATTCCTCAACACCTTTTGGTTGAGTCTTTGGTCTCTGTTGAACACTAGGATCACAAAATCCACATCTTTCCACCCCCAAAACGATGGCCAAACTGAGGTTGTCAGTCAAATGATTGTGAACATCTTACACATTTACAATTATAAGAATCCCCACACATGGGACGAGAGTCTCCCATATGTCCAACCCAGTTACAACATGGCTCTCCATAGTTCCACCAGCCATAGACCATTTCAGGTGGGTCTAGGATTCCAATCCTTGGGACCCATTGATGTTGAAATTCCTCTTGCCACCGCACATATATACTCTTCCCATGAGAAGTCTATGATTAACAAAGCCACCAAATTCATTAAGTGGATTCAGCACATCAGCCAACAGGTCCAAGAGATTTTGCATAAATCCAATGCTAGGTACAAGTAGTGCCATGATCAACATAGGGTACCACACCATTTTTAGGTTGGAGATAGAGTCTAGTTACATTTGTAGAAGGACCATCTCGTCGGGCACCATCAGAAGCTTCTCTCACTTTTTTATGGGCCTTACACAATAACCAAGGTTGTGGGTAGCAATGATTTTAAGCTGAACACTCCACCCATCCTTGGTCTGCATCCAATATTCAATGTGGACCTCCTTCGGCCATATTTTCCACTATTATTGGAAACCTATGAGATCACCGAATAACTAACACCCAAATAGCTCAACCTTGATTGGATGGAACAAGAATCTACTGATCATATAGTGGACACACAGGTCAAGGGCACTCGCCAACAGTGGATCCAACTTTATAGGGTTGTCAACAAAAGGAAAATACTACACCAAGGAAAGTGTCTCACCAAGGGCCAAATCCAATAGAAGTTTCCTCACCTAATGGGGGAACTTAATGCAATGGAGACCATTTCTTCCTAAGGGGGAAGGATTGATCCAGGTGGATATTGGTGGCCACCCACCTATTCCAAATAGCTCCTCGTGTATGTTTTTGTTCATCACGTCCTTCTGTACTACTTTATAATTGTGATTGCTACACTTCTGGGACTATTTGAATCCTCACACATTATCCAGGTGGATATGGGTGGCCTCTGCCCTAATCCAACTGGACTATTTTGTATGTTTTCATGTCAACACATCTTGTTGTACTTCCAGGGTTGTTTTGGGGCCCTAAACATTTTTTTTTTTAGTCGCCACCGTCATACTGTAGACAAAGTTAGATTCTGATGGAAAAATGTGTAGATCTCTGAAATACCTTTTCAACGAGATATCAATTTCCTAAAACAGAGGTCGTATGAAAAATTTACAAGCCTAGGAAGTTGAGGTACTAAATTACACCAACTTACACATAGGGCCCACATGAATTTTGACGTTTCAACTTCTAAGGTTAGGTTTTTGGACATCTAGGGTTTTGGAATTCATGAGTAATATGAGAAGGGCCTCTAGAGCCTCATTGTAATCCATTCTTCTTAGACAAATGCTCGTAGTAGCCACATCTCTTCTCGGAGATAGCTACCACCATTTGAGCAAGTTTCAGTTATGTAGTTTTACAATTTCAGCATATTTCATTATTTAATAGAAGATATTGTTCTCCGGATATTGGTGTTATTATTCCTATCTATGTGTTTTCTATATTCAGTCTGTTAATCAGTTCATTCTACTCCTAAATCTGGATCATATTCCATCATCATTCTTACCATTGCCTATACTACCAACCATAATTTCATAATGCCATTACCTGTACTTGTACCATGGGAAGCTTTGGACCTAGATTGAAGAGGCAATTTTTCAAGCCCATAGGACATTGAAGAAGTGAGTTGCTAGGCCCATGACCATTCTCTCCAGGTGATAGAATTGCTATGAATTGATTTCCCAAGGTTTCATGCTACAACTATAGCACTCTGAGACTTTATGTTTGACCTATTGTTGAATCCCTAGAAAGGAAGTGGTGCAGCCAAAGGAATATTGAGAAGGGGCCCACTTTATGGGGTCGGACATGGATTTGGGGAATGAGGGATTATAGTTTTTTATCTTGAGTTTTTAGCCCAAAGCTCATTGGTGACCCACTGCTGAAAGTCATGAGTACTGAGGTCTAAGGCTGGGAGAAATGTGGAAGTTCTACACACAGTTTGTGTTATTTTACCAAGGATAAGTGTCTATTGCATGATAATTTATGTGATGTGTTAATATTTATTCATTTATTCTCATGGGTTTCTCTCTCTCTCTCTCTCTCTCTCTCTCTCTCTCTCTATCTCTCTATGTATATATAATATTCTTCATTAATCTATGCAATTATAGAGCATTTTCTTTAATTAAACTATTATGAGAGATCCAATTTCGATGGTGAGCCTATATGGGACAAGCTAGCAGAAGGTTGAAGTGAAAATTCACAGAGAATTAATTTCTAGAGTGTCTCTTAAAATTGTTTGACAAAATTATTATAGTGAAATTGAAGAAATTTCAGGGGAATTTGAAGAAAATGAGACTCATAATTTAAAAATGAGAAATTAAGTCTATAATCGGGAAAAAAATTATGCCTATAGATGGAAAACATTTGGAATTGCAGAGTGCCATGGTGAAATTAAGAATAATTAGGTGTTTATGTAGAAAGCCCCAAAATTACGATTAAATTCATGGGGAAATTCAACATAGAAGTATAAAAT
>JASDQU010027757.1:18522-29339 GCA_032191745.1 Picea mariana | reverse complement strand
GGCAATGTAATGAAACATAGTGAAGAATATTGTGATTGTACAAGCAAGGATTGCTTGAGGAGTTTTATCCTTCCATAAGGATTAATATATGGTGTTACCCTACCTCAAGGGTTTTGGATATTTCTTGTGTTCATTGTTATGGTGAATGGTTTATGGTTTATTCTTGGTTATTTCTAAAGTATATTTACAGATATGATATAGGTACTTAACATCATCAACTTTAAGTTGAACTCTCCCTGTTGTTCCTTAGTTTTCATGAGCTTTCTGCTATCTTCTTGGTGATTCTGGGCATCTTTCTGCAATCTTTCAATGATTTTCATCATATGCCCTTCCTTATCTAACTCTTCTCCATCTCCATTGGAGTTCGATCCTTCAACTCCCAGATGGACATCCATTCATTTTTCTTCATCCTTGGAACTGGAAGCAGTCCATGCCTCTTCCATTTCTTTTGCACTCGGTGGAAATTCTACTCGGTTCTAACACTCGTTAAACTTATGCAAACACAATGTGTAGACAATCAGAATTTGTTAGATCATTATTCCTTAACAAATCCCACAACATTCATAAACAAATCTGATTACAGAAAACGTTCAGATTTCACAAATTTTTCAAGCTCTGCTCGGCTCTGTAACCATTTCAGGCCTTAGCCCTTTTCTCTTAGCCCCAACCCCTGCAACCACGGGCTGCGACCATGCGCTAGATCGAAAGGCACTTAACCATAACTTCAGGTTCTGAAGTCTTTATAATACCTCACAACAGACTCTTGGAGTTCCAAATTAACGAACTCACGAAGTAGAGTGGATCAATAGTCCACGTCTACCCAGCATTCAACGACTGACACTTGTTGTGGAACCTCAGGCGTCTGAGTTCCAGAACTTCGGGACTTCGAAAGATTTCACATCCGCACACCCCGAACCATTAATCTCCGAACACTCACACGTCACCTTAGGCGACGTTATTACGTTACATCACTTAACATTTTTCCAATTGTGGGGGCATGCAACGGTGGTTTGGAGTAACCCGTTTTTCATCCCGCAATTCTCTTAACGCTGACACATAATCCCTCCGTGAAACCACGGTATTTTCCCTGGCCCGCTCTCACATAATTAAACCTCGTGCTAGTTCTCCGCGCGATATGGTTGCTGACCGTTGATATGTGGTGTCTAAGATCTGTGGCTTGCCGGATCCCATCACCCTTGCATCTTCGCTAGATTTATCCACATTCCACCATATGTGACCCTATCCTCCAAACTATCGTGTCTCCATACCGATGTAGCTCCTCGCTAAATTTGAGAGACTTGGATCCTATCTTAAAATTGTTATGGTGATAACACAGGGTAACCCTCCTGTACCTTCTCCGGATCTGATGGTCGTAAAGGACTCTCCTTTTTCCCAAACAGATCCTACGATTCCAACACCCTAAGTGTTGAGCGCTCTCTCTCTATGGTAAAATTCCACATCGGTTGCGGTTTTATTTTACCGCTACTCCTCCTGAGCTTCGTAACATGGCCAAGTAACCCCTTGGCACTCAGAAACACTCTAAGGTTTGAAATTGGTTCCATCCGAACACCATTTCCACTCGAAACCTTGGGTCTAAAGACCACTTATCCGGCTCATCTAGGCTCAACGTTGAAACTATGGCTCTGATACCATATTGTAACATCCCCGACCATCAACCCCACTGTCGGGCAATGCTACTATGCGGAACATATATAGATATATTTATAACATGATATGCATTAAATCAAATTAACATATTTAACATGGATTTACTGTTGTCATACAGACTTAAATAGAATTAACAGTAATTCATAATTTGCGACGGAATACATGATAACATTTCAAGACACAGACATGCATCACATATAAATTAAGTACAAAATTAAGTACAAAATTAATACTTATCTTTTAAACTGGTGTAACACCACCAACTGTGTGCAGACCTTCCACGAACCTCCCAACCTTAGACCACGCTGCTCACCACTCTCAGCAGTAGGTCATCCTCAAGCTGGGACTAAGCTCCACCGGGAAAGGGAATACTAGGCTAGGCAAGGTCAACAGGAAGACACACAGTTTATGAGGAAGGATTCTCTCCCATGAACCACTTATGCCCACTGCTCATAGACTCTTATTCCCCACATGCATGTCCCACCTTAGGAGTATACACCTTCACTATCACCCGGACAGTCCTTCGACTGCTAAACCTGCCTTGCCTTTGGCTTCATCATCAAGATGAACTGAAATTCTCCAAGCTTTGTGGCAACTACAGGACCCCTTCTAGGAGTTCTCACTTCCTTTGTGCACTCTCTCACCTGGAGAGAGTCGCCCATAGGCCTGACAACCTGCTTCTTCAACCACACCCACCTTTCTCACCTGGAGAGAATGTTGCACACAAGCCTGACAACTTGCTTCTTCAGCTCCGTTCCAACACAAGAAGGACAACAGTATGGCTCAGCCAGGAACAAATGACGGTAAGAAATCACATTCATCCAAGGGACTGCGTGGCCACAATCAACCCACAGTTATAACACACACAACATAGATAATTACAATATGCTGAGGTTTCATAGAAGACACAAGTCGACTTCAAAGGTGCGTGGCTATACAGAGGTCCAATGTAGAGGCAAAACGGTTCTCGGGAAGGATTCTGGCGAACTCAGGCGGAGTATGGAATAATCCTAGAATGACTAAGGTGACGGATTTCGAGTCTCAGGTGCGTGCGTGAATATTGCAAAGGACGAATACAGAGGCCATGGGATTCACATGAATACACCAGTCAATCACAGAGGTCTCCCGGTTTCGGGTTTCAGAGCTGCATGAGGTAGGCAACGATCAGACACTGAGGTCACACGGTTCAAACAGTAGATGGAAGAATGGAGGACGAACCCCCATCACAGTTCAATTCTTGGGTTACACATGTCGCCCATGAAGCTGCATGCACTCCATCAAGTATGCGTTCCCTTTTTTCAGGAACTTGGGATAAAAATTATACCTTTCACACCACTTTGGAATAATAATAAATTATTATTCAAGGACTTAAGCCCTCAAGCTTATCCCCTCTTCCTACCTTTCAGCCCCCTCTCCCTTACCCTTTATGTGGAAGCTTAGTCCCCCATCACTCTTTCTTCATGGTTGGTCGGCACACAGCGATGTTTATATATTATATTAATGATATGCATAATTACATATACAAAAATCAGGCTCCTGGCCTTAACACTTAGGCTCTCTGACCTAATAAACACATAAGCTGACAAGCTTATCAATACTTGGCTCACCAACCTACAAAACATGATTACAATTCATAATATCACTGGGGTACTATCGGGAGATATTACATGAAGCGAAGGATGTTGAAACACACACTGACACTGAGAGGGGGGTGAATCAGTGTCTGGAACTTTTGACTGCTTTTCACACCTTCATAGATTAACTTAATTAATTGAATAAGATATATGCAACTTAATTAATTATTCATAAACATGTGTAACACAAATTGTATGAAGTAGATAAAACATCTTTCTTTTATTTATTTAACTTTAATGAATACAAATAAAATCAATCCTTTAATATCTTCAACTTCAACCGAATATGATAGATCCAACTCTCGGATACAAGACCCAACTTGTAGCTCTCAGATCCAACTGAGAAATGAGGAATCCAACCCTCATAACAAGACTCTGCTTGTAAACAGGCACCAACCTGATAGAATGAACTTCCATTCAATCCATTATATATATATATATCCACCAAGACACACTAATATTAACCACCACTTCTAGTTTATCTAGTATTTCAATAGGTATAGGATTGAACCATTGTGTCTTTTGACATGAACCATTGCATCTCTTCATTTAATTTAACATAGATAATCTTCTATTTTTATTCATTAATTTACCGTGTAAGTTTCTCAATTAATTAGAAGATTAATCTTGATTCAAATTTCATCTACATGAGTTGATCACAGGTATGGATCGACTCCTTATAATGTTCCCATGCTTCTACTGGATCCCTAGTTCTTCAACAGATCATATTCTAGCTTTTACTAGCTCTCTATACGGTTATGGTGTTATTCTCGTCAAATTACTTCGCAGGCCCCTAACTATTCATAGAAATCAAATTCTGCAAAGGCGCTTTCTTCAACCCACTTCCCCTTTTGACCACGGGCTCGCTAGTTATTTCAAACGTTGTTCTGTTAGCACCTTTCTCCTTCCGCCCTTATTCTTCTACATGAGGCTGTATTCAAATTTCCAAGGGATTGTTTACTTCTAGCCCATTTACGTTCCTTATTATCTTCTTTACCTTGTCACGTGACCAGTGTTGGAGCTAGGTTCTCCGGTACTTCGACCTTTGGGATTCCATCATTTTCAATCCTTGTATTCCTCTGAAGTTGTTACCTTCCAGAGTGGTTACATCTCATGCTGGCTACTGCAATTGCTACCATTACTCCCGAAGTTCTCATATTGACGGTCTGCTCTAATCCTTGTGCATTTTTTGAACTTTGTCTTTTAGATGATCGACGACTTTGACTTAATCTTCAGTTGAGGTGGACGATTGTCATCTACTCTGGAACTTCGAAGATTCATGACTCTGGGACTCCGGGTTACTAGAACTTTGAAGTACTTTAATTCCTCCAGAGGTTTACCTACCGAATAAGTCATAAAACAACGGTGATCGCTTGTTGTCGGTTAACACCTCGTGCTTACTCTATTCTTCCAATATGTTTGATCAACGGTCAAGAATGCTCTCGAATTAGATCAATGATTAAATTTACTTTGTGATTCCGACCTTCGACTATTAGTTGATAACAGAAGCTTGGATATCCCCGAAGTTAGTAATCCTGAAGTGACGTGGCTTGCTGACGTCACTCAAGATGACGTGGACCCTAATTATGTGTGCCATGTGTCACCCTGATTCATGACTTTCAAGGTCCTTATGTGCCACATTGACCTTGAAATTTGCTACCACCAGATTGGGCCACGTGTCATCTTTGTATCCTGCCCATGCCTCCCTCCTGGATCATGGATTTGCACTTTGTGGCTTCGGTACTTCACGGCTCTAGGAGTTTTGCACTTTTTAAATCAACCTTCGATCATTGTTGAAGTGCCAAATATGTTTTGCCATCGTTTGATCTTTCGTTGTATTGATTCGACACCCTCTGTTTACTCCGGGACTTCGTTCCTTTGTCCCCGCTTATCCTATCCTTTCACTACTTCATCCAACGTTTGAGAATGGTCCTGAAATGGATCAATAGTTAGTGTGACTGCCAGACTTCATGATTCCAAGGCTTACCCTATCCTTCCACTCTATGTCAATCAATGGTCGGCGGAATTTCCCAACTCTTCCTTTGATCCGACAGTCGACGAGAGTTCGTGACTTCGGGGCTTCAACCTTCGGGTACTCTTGGTTTTTCTGAACTTCTTATCCCTGGAGTGACCAGCACCGAAGTTGACCACCGTCTTTCCTTTAATGCGATCTGATGGTTCAACATTTCCATTCCAGATCGACGGTCAACATTTAATTCTAAATTAAATCTTGTTCTAATAGCTGAGAACTCATCCGAAGCTCCTTCCTGATCGACAATTGGCATTTATTTCATGACTTTGGACTTTCATGGATTCTTCCTTGTCTCCAGTAATCATCAAAGTGGTGAAACTTATGCTATCCTTCCACTTGGTTTCGATCAACTGTTGATATTTCGACCGATAGTAACAAAGTTTCCTCACAGTTTTGAGGGTGTTCAATGCTCTTCTTTCTGATCTGTTCATCGCTATTTCTCTTAAGCTTTTGATAATTATTTGTGCATTCTTTTATGCATTGATATTTAGTTGCTAACCATCCTGAGCTCTTAATTCCTTATGCTTCATTACTCCTTTTGTACGTGGATTCTCTACATGCTACCTCTCATGAGCTTTAGG
This sequence comes from Picea mariana, assembly GCA_032191745.1. NCBI lineage: Eukaryota > Viridiplantae > Streptophyta > Pinopsida > Pinales > Pinaceae > Picea > Picea mariana. The sequence continues at coordinate 23,424 of JASDQU010027757.1, read as the reverse complement.
AACATAGGATCAATGTTGATCCTATCGTGATCAATAATGATCAGAAATTGCTTCTGCCCCAAGGTGATTCTACCTTTTTCCCAAGGTGATGTTCCTTTTTCTTTGTTTATTGTACATGTTTGACTCATGTTTCCATCAAGGACAACACACAACCAATAATACCAACAATCTCCCCCTTTGGCATTGAGGTCAAAATATCTGTAAAACAAATACTTTTGCTCCCCCTATCACTAATCTCATTTTCATGTTGGATGATTGAACTTTTACTTATACCAAATACTAATACCAAATTTATTTTACTATTTTTCTCCCCCTTTGACATCAATGAAAAATACTTAAATTTTTATTATTTTTCTCCCCCTATGAATGTGTCAGCCGTTATCTCAATATCTTAAGATTTTTTGTTCAAATAGGTAGTCTTATTGATACCAATTTTTTGTTTTTGTAGTGATCAAGTCTTTTAAACCTAATCCAATGACTTCCTCATTTGATGACCAAATTAAATACTCCCCTTGAGTTTTTACTGTTTCATAGGGTTTTATTGTCTTCTCCTTTGTCCTAAAGGACAATGGGTGTGAATCTTACTAATATTCTTGATCTGTTTATTTATTCTTGTTGATATTCTGATCTTTCCCAAGAATACCATTGATCGATACCAATTAATTTAATTTTCATTCTTCAACCAATTTAATATCTTATTCACAGTCCTTCGACTCTGTAGAAACCAACTTCAACTTTTGTCCCTTAGAAATAAGATTGAATTGGTCCTTTCATCTGTTGTTTGTTAAGTCCTCTTCATATGATTTTCATTGTTTTCGAAATTCCTCATTGGGTTTTTCTATTTGCATTTTTCTTTTGTTGGTTAATGTACTCTTGATCTGCAAGATATCATCAAGATATGTTATTGTGTCATCTTCTTCTTTAGGAACTCTCCTTTCCTGAGTTTGATCCATTTCATATTCAAATCTTTGAATTTCACATTCCTTATTAGGAACTTCACCCATCATTTTCTTGTTATCAATTTCTTCATTTTCAGGTGCCATATCATCTCTCTTGCTTTCTATTCCAGATTTTCTTCTCCATACATTTTCATGAGATATTTTGTCTGTAGGATATTTCTTTTCTAGATTTGTTCTTTGAGACTTGTCATTTCTTCTTTTCTTCAAACCTTCATTAGATTTTCTACTCAACTTGTATGAATTATTTCTCATGGATTGACTTCTTGATTTTCTACAGTTTTGGGATTTGTGACCAAACCTATCACAATTGTAACATCTCATTGTATGACAAAACTTTATTGTGTGGCCAACATAATTGCATCTCCAACATATCATTGAGTTATTGGACCTTCCTGAATTTTTCTTTTCAGGACTCTTGCATTCCAATGCTTTGTGACCAAAGTTATTACAAGAAAAGCAATAACCATTGAAGGTGTTTCCATACTTGGGTCCGTTGTGACATGAGAAGTCTGTATTTTGATATGTTTCTTGTTTTTGACTTTTATAACTTCCTTCCTTGACAAATTTCATGGTTTGTTTTAGGTTTGTGACTGTACCTTTTTCTTTTCAGGAGTATGATCCTTTATCATGTTTTTGAATGATTCTCCATTTGCCACCTTCTTCTTGCTTATTGTATCCAAGACCGGTTTTGTCATCAATTGGTCTTTGACTGTTCCAGATCCTATCTAGGATAGTTGAGTTGTTCTGGAATTTGACAGTTTCTTTTGTCTTTTCATTCTTCTTTTTGAGGTTGATAACTTCCATTTCCATTATGTGACATGTTTCTTCCTTTTTAGTCAACTGGATTTTCAAGACTTCTTCTTTTTCCTTAGCTCCTTCAAGTTGAGTCTTTAGATTGATGACCATTTCTTTTGTATCGTCCAAGACTTATGTGCATGTCCAAATTACTTTAGCTACTCTGATCTTACCCTACTGTCATACATTGACCCAGGTTCAGATTTAACAAGCTTCCAACAAAATCCCTCTAAAACTATCGGCCCTCCTGGTAAACCAGAAGGCAATGCAGTACACAGGGTGCACTGCACAGTCTCACTCGAGATAGTTCAATGGGTGGTTGCAATGCTCAGATGCTTGCATCCTGAGAATGAGTGGGGATATGTGGTTGTACCTTGTGATATTCATTTGTTTAGTCTAACATCTTAATTAACCATTCACTCTTACTCATGCATGTGAAATATCATATCTAACTAGTTCCTTCATTTATTTATCAAGCACTTAATCATTAACAACAATAGAAATGCATAACATTCAGTCACATAACACTAGTTCTACCGTGGTTCACCCCCTCATGGGATACGTCCACAAAGATTTGTCTCTCAAGCTATTTTATTATGTCTTAACAATATATCGCATCGCACGTTGTTATAGTCTTGGATCTTACAATCTTCACATACTTCACGATCCCTGTGAGGCTGACTAGATTGCGAATCCTCAACTTGCGATATAACCCTTGGGATCGAGTTGCTTGACTCTTATCTAGCTCACCATCTTACAAAATAAGGCAGTTCTTACAAGCTTTACAACCTTCCTCTCTTTTTCTCTCTTTCTGTTTGTCTCTTCTTCTCTCTCCTTTTGTCTGTCTCTTCTTCTCTCTCCTTTTTTCCCTAGAACTCCTAGGTACTACTTATACATATTCTTGGCTCATTATCCATTACCATATTCTACAAAAACCCTAACCCTAATGTAGTTAGGTCTCCCTTGCATGTGTGCCTCGCATGCTTCCCTCGTATGTCTTGTTTTTCCTTCTAGTTGTCTTTTTTTCCATTTCGTTCTTTTCTCTCCAAAAATGGTCTTTTCCCAAAACTGGGCTTTCACCCAATAGTGCAGTTATTAGTTTTGGCATATGTCTTTAAATCTTCTATATATTTTGTCTTTGGCTTTCTTCCTTGTTTTCTGGTTGAATCCTTTTGAAGTTGATGGCTTCCAATTCCAACCTGTGGCATGATTCTTCCTTTTTAGTTAATTGGATCTTCTGTGCTTCTTCATTTTTCTTAGATTCTTCAATTTGAGTCATTATATTTGCATTAATACTTTCATTTATCTTTTTGATGTTAATAATTTCCAATTCCAACATGCGACTTGATTCTTCCCTTCTAGTTAATTGGATCTTCTGGGCTTCTTCATTTTTCTTAGCTTCTTCAAGTTGAGTTTTTAGACAGATGACCATTTATTTTGTCTCTTCTAGTACTTATTTTCTTTTATTGTCGCGTGTCTTCAATTCTTCCATTTCTTTTGCTAGATTAGCAACTCTGGTCTTCAATCTTTTGATTTCTTCTTCTTTGTCTTCTAACTGAATCTTTTGTTCATTCTCGTCATGGTTAGATTGATCTAACTGTTGTAGTAGCAACATATATTTCTTTTGAAGTTTCTCCAACTCTTCAAAAGTGCACATAATTGTGCATTCAATATGGTCAAGAACGTCCTTAGTAACTTCAATATATAAACCATTTGTTGGTTCCATACTAATCACTTAAAATGTAGTTATAACATCAGTCTTAAAATCTAATAGTTTTTATTTAGTGAATACTGAGGTATTAATCAATTCCTTGATGTGGTAGTATTCTTTGTTGATGACTGGGGTTTGCATCAATTCTTTGATTGAATTGTGCTCTTCTATGTTTTTTTCTTTATTCTGATCAAATTTCTCTTTATCTGTATTGTGTTCTTCAATTTGATTTGATTTCTCCATTTCTTTGTTTTGTTCTTTAATCTGATTGGATTTTTCTATTTCTTTGTTTTGTTCTATAAACTGATTGGAATTCTCCATTTCTTTGTTTTGTTCTTTATTTTGATAAGGATTCTCTAGCTGGAGCCATAACACTTTAGCAGAGTTGCAGTGTCCCATCTTTTATTTGACTTGGTCTGACAGTCCATTCTGAATTGCCTTTAATGATATTGAATTATTTTTCTTTGCTTCTTTTGCAGATTTGGTTTTGTTCCTTGAGGTAGTTGAATACCAAGGTTTAGATACTACTGAATCCCAAACACCATATCCTCTTGACTTCAGATACCGTTTCATTCCTTCCCTCCATGAAGAGTAGTCTGTTCCATCAAATATGGGAGCTTCATTTGTGGAGAGAGCCATTTGTCCACCCATTTCTTCAAAATTTACCTTCTAGTGTTTAAACTGTGCATAAGGCACCCACTCTAATACTCATTGTTGAAACACACACTAACACTGAGAGGGGGGGGTGAATCAACGTCTGAGAATTTTGACTGATTTTCACACTTTCATAGATTAACTGAATTAATTGAATAAGATATATGCAGCTCAATTAATTATTCATAAACATGTGTAACACAAAATGTATGAAGTAGATAAAATATCTTTCTTTTATTTATTTAACTTTAACGAATACAAATAAAATCAATCCTTTAATATCTTCAACTTCAATTGAATATGAGAGATCCAACTCTTTAATACAAGACCCATCTCTCTGAATATGAGAGATCCAACTCTCTGAAAATTCATGCTTACATTTTTTCCAATTTAAATCTGTCAACCAAATTATGATCTATATAGATATGACTAGCTCCATAATCAATCAGAATAGCTATGGGTTGATTATCAATTTTACCTTCCACTTAAATAATGTGGGATTGATAGTCTTTTTTTTATTGTCCAAGGTTGCATAAATCCTTGGCATGCTGTTTCCCATGTCTTCCACTGTATCAACTTCTTGAAGGTTATGCATAGTCCTCATCACATCTTCTTTATGAGGACAATATTTATACATGTAGTCCCCTTTGCATCCTCAACACTTTACGGGCTACTATATTGGCCTTTTCCCTAATGAATAAGTCATATTGGGCTCATTTTGTGCTTGCTTCCCTTGCCTATAGGACTGTGAACTATTCCTCATGAAAGGTGGTCTGAATCCTT
>JASDQU010027757.1:0-10331 GCA_032191745.1 Picea mariana | reverse complement strand
TTATGCTTATGTGTTTATGTTCATTGATTATGCTGCTGTCTATGTATAATTTGCATAAGTAATCCTTTAATTTATGTGTTGCAAACTGATCCTTTTGCTTTAAACACATAACATTCACTTGCAATAAGTTTTTCAAGTTTTTCAAGTCTTCTTCATTTTTAGATCAACTTTGTTTCTGCCTTTCCCAGGATAATATTTAATCCTATGATTTCATCTCCATGCTGTAAGAACCTTGTGCATCATCCATCTCTTTAGTCCTCATTTTTTTAAGCTGATATGTTATTCTCGTACCTCTAATTCTATAAAAAAGTGCATGCAACAATTATTGTTAGAATTATGAATATTGTAAAATATTCATTAATTAGGCTACTAGTCATTCTTCATATAAAATTATAAGGAACACAAATGCACTATTCCAAATTCTAATTATTTAGACACATTCTCCTTTGAATCATATTTCCAACGACTATATTCACGCCTCATTTTAAGTTTTGATCTAAAAGTTATAGCTTTCTAACTTTTGCAATTTCTACTCAATTATGCCTTGTTCTCAGTGGTGCAATTTAGTTGAAAGACCATTTTATGTCGTTTGTAATGGAAAACCTATCAATAATTAGATTTATTTATTTATTATTATTATTTTTTAATATCAGGTGTAGATATGATTTATGATTGTGAATACACAACAATTTTTGTATTCGAAATATGATGCTCTAGTCAAATTTTGTATAAATATGGAATTTACGACTTCACACTTTTTACTTTTTCTCCAGACTTCGAATTTTTAGCCAAAATTGGCTATCTCCCAAATGGAGCAAAATTGGGAAAAACTTGTTGAAGACAAAGTTGTATGGATTGTTAAGGAGGTAAAATTTTTACTAAATATTTTTTTCTAGATTTATGATCTAGGGTCCTTTTTCACTTCCAAAGACGTAAAAAATCCCCAAAAAGTGTCTAGGAATAGTGGTTTTTGGCTTATTTCCACATCTCCACACCAAACCCTTTGGAATCTGACCAAAATCCAAACTGGGTATCTTCATGTCTATTTTTTGATCGCTCTATAAAATTTTTGTCTTTATCTAGGTCCTTGTCACTAAGCACCACCTAGATCTTTAAAAACCACTAATTGGCATTTTCTAGAGAATTGAATTTGAATTGGCCCATGTCCATTACTAACACTTTTGTAACCTTAATCAATGCCAACATACCCTTTAAATTTTGTTTGATTCTGAGTTTTTATGCTCTTGTTATGTTCAAAACAAGTTTTTAGCTCCAAACTTCTTTTTTGTCCTTGTCCATCTTTTTTCTTTCCTTTACTCATTCTCTCCTCTCTTTCCTCTTTTTTCTCTTCTTACCTTCTCCTCTTCTTTTCTTTTTCTTTCTCTTCTCTTCTTCTCTTTTCTTTTTCCCTTCCTCGGTGATCACTAAAAACCCTCCATCAATGGTAAGTGAAATCCTTGTATCGATAGTCAAAGAAAAGACTTCTACCGATGATTGAAGAAAAAGGTTTCTATCGACAGTTGGAGAAAAAGTATTTATCAGCGATTGGTAAAAACCTATCTATCAATGATCAGATAAAAATATTCTATCAGTGGTTGGGGAAAAAGTGTCTATTGATTTTGAACAAAAAGTTTTCTATTGGCGGTTGGAGAAAATGTTTCTATCAGCGATCAATGAAAATGTTTCTATCGGTGATCGGAGAAAAAGTTTCTATGAGAGGTCAGTGAAAAGGTTTCTATTGCAGATAGGTGAAAAGGTTTCTATCAACGATTGAAAAAAATGTTTCTATCAATGGTTAGTGAAAAGGTTTCTATCTGCATTCGACGAAAATGTTTATATTGGCAATCAACGAAAATGTTTCTATCGACAGTTGGAAAAACGGTTTCTATCGGTGGTTGATGAAAATGTTTCTATTGATGATTGGCAAAAAGGAAAAAAAAATTCTATCGATGGTCGGTGAAAAGGTTTCTATCGACGATCGAGGAAAAGGTTTCTATCAATGATTGACAAAAAAGGTTTCTATCAACAATCGAGGATTTTCTTCTCATCGTTGAACTCTTTAACTTAGAAATTTTTGACCAAATCCACATTGGATCTACACCATTGATCTCAAGATCAATGAGATATCGACTATCAATTTGCTAAACTTCGTCGAACTTCGAATTATTCTTCAATGATTAGGGATTTTCTTCTTCGACGAACTAAGTTTTTAAACTGACCCAAGATGAATCTCGACCATTAATCTTAATATCCAAGTGGTTTAGGTCGTTGATTCTCCAAACTTCATAGTCACCATGAAAACATGAAATTTGATCTCCCAAACCAATATTTAACTCTACAACTTGCATATTGATGGCATTAATCATCTCTTCAACCATTTTGAATGCAACCTCAACTTGATTTTGCTTAGAAATTTGAGGATTTCACTTTGATTTTTACAATTTTCCCTAAATTCAATGCATATCAAAACATGAAACCATGAATTTATGAAATTCACATCGATCTTTGGCCCGTATGGGTCCAGTGTTGAACCAAAATCTCTGATACCAACCTGTGACGTACCCAACTCCATGGCTGGGCCACATTACTACCAAATCGTCTAACATATTGATTCAAATGTGGAAAATACATGTAGAAAGACATACAAGCATGCTATTATTAAGTATTCATAAAAATGTGAATGTAATTGGTTTAAAAATGCACATAAGCAACTAAACACACATTGTTACATTCATACATATAAAATACAGAGTAAATGACACATTATATTATAGAATTAAAATTGTAAATGACACAGTGATCAAAACACTTATCTTTAAAATTGTTTTACCCAACCGGTTGTAGATGAAGGATGTTCCTCCCAATCGTAGGCTATATCACACCAATTCGCTCTCCTATAAGCCACCTCTGAGCTGGGGCTATGAGTCCACAAGAATGCCTACCAAAACACAATGATGTGACTCCTACAACAATTCCAATCACCTAGCACTCTTCCCCATCATTATGCACAACCCAAGGGATGAGATTTCGTTCTCTGTGCCACATTCCCTCAGACAATATCCATCCCCTCCAAGGCTCCAACATGGGACAACCATGAATATCTCTACTGGGGGGCTCCAGGAAATCATCACAAACCATTTTTGGATTTGTTTTGGAGGATCCACCCCATTTGGAGGGTTTATGTCACCATTTTGGCGGATCGATTTGCACTTTTTGTGAGATGGCTTGAGGATCTACACATGCTTTGGGCCTTTGGAGGAAAACATGGCAACTTGGGACATCATTCACCCTTATTTGGAGGAGAGGACATCTCTTTGGGATTTACTTCATCTTGTTCATTTTACACGTGGCTTGATCACTTTTATTTTATTGTTATGTTAGATTGCTCAGTTGTAATTTTAATTTTCTTAGGCTAGATCTAAGTAATCACATGAGATGTTATTATTTTATTGTAAAGGAAGTTTATCATCATTTATGTAAAGAGATGCACTCCCTCATTTGTACTCATGGTCAGATACTTGGGAGCTCTCTCTTTTTGGAGCCTAATCGATATATCTTTCTTGGAGCATTTATGGTGTTAATGGTTCTTTATTTGTGGTTGAATGTTGTCAACTCTTGAATATTTTCTTACTTGGTTTTATTTTGGTGCATGAATATTAATGGTGGAAATTTTCAAGTTTTCTACAAGCATTTCAAGATCGATCCATAGAACAATATTGAGTATCACGTGGAAGGAAGAAGTTTAGTGCTTCTCCTCATTTTTCCTTTATTGATTTGGTGAGTATTTGATACCATGCTTTATTATTCCTTATGGTTCGTTGGCTGAAGTATTAAATGATTTCATCAAGCAATCGCTGATTTTGGATGGGGAAGGTTGTCTTCCATTGAAGCCCCTTCTTGTAGACCTTAAATCCATTATGGATCTTGATTGGGTTAGGGATTACTTATCCTCTTGGTCCTAGTCTCAAATCCTAATCCTTGAAGACTACCAACTCCTTGGAGGGTTTTCTTCATGACTTCATTTACCATTTGATTCACCTTGACTCCCTTGTCCTAGTTGGATTTGGCACTAATCTCAATGTCCTTCCATCACTTTTCTAAAAAAAACTTACAAAAACTCCAAAGCCCATTTTAATAAGGCTACTCTCAACATCACCTTGTGCTTCATTGCTTGGCCTTAGTAATTCTAGTAGGGAATACCCCCTTGAGATGGAGGAGATCTAGCATAAAGATATAGAGGATAGGTTGTTGATATGACAATGGTGACCTTCCTAGAGGTTTCCCTCATATTGTACCTTTTGGATTAGGGCTTTCATCATTACGTACAATTTGGGTGGTAATGCAGCCTAAGTGTTTCCATGTGGCTTTCCCACCAGGTTAGTGCATGGCCCTCTAGTTCCAGTCGAGCAAATGAAATATTATGCTTTTCATATATATTATGGACATTGAAATACACTTCTAATTGTTACAACCAATGATTCAACTTAACAACATCAATCTCACCTTGATAGGGCTTGATGTCCACTTTGGCTTCCATTTTAAATAGATTTTGTGAAGGAGTGATGGAATTGGAACTTGGCTGCTCTTTCTCGCATTCTTTTTTTGACTCCTTATCTAGGTCTTCACTATCTCCTAGTTTTCCATCCAATTCAACTTCTAAGTTATAGCCACCAACCTTGCCGAAAGGTTTTAACTTGTTTACTAGAGCCACCGTGAAGAGGGCCATGTTGTGAGAGATATATAAAAAATCATTCTTCTAGCCTTGCAAATCTATCTTATGGTGCATCCTCGAGGTTGTTATGATTGGAGTCATTTGCCATGGCTAGGCTTCTATGACTTCCTTCTTAATCCAATTCATGGATCTTGCAACTTCCCACAAATACCCCAAAGAAAACTTATATGATACCAATATGATTTTTAAAGTGCAGTGGATATTCCACTACAACAATTTGTCCCAATAGATATTGTATTATACAAAAAAATTATTATGCATGTTTATTTCTTTAGACCTCAAATTTGTTAGCACTAGCTTATTGTTCAAATTTATGAAGATAAATGAAATATGAAAAAGAAAGAATAATCAAATGAACACACCATCCACACAAATGAACACAAGATCTATCCCGGGAAACCTGATATGAGAGAAAACTCATCGAGATGGTGAGGCCTATCCTCTTCTCTCTTTTCTTCAGTTATAAAAAGTGAGTACAAATAAAGGGGCACTCACTATGGATTTTCCTTTGACATTGTGACCTGAAGAACTGCTACAAAATCTCTTGCTCCTCTTTTATGCTCTTAAAATACAACTCCTATATGATTTGCTTAACTATGGAACAAGTACAATGCTAAAGAAGGTAATCCCTTCTCCTTCTAGCGGCTTGGTATTTAACATAGCTTGATAACTATCTAGGTTTAGGGTTTTTGCATGTTTCAACCCTCAATTAATTAGGGTTTTGGAGCTCTAGAATATTCTTGAAAATCCACATGTGGCTAGCCCACATGTGTGAGTAACAGGGCTGACGTGGCATCCACTTGGTACCATGGTGGTCAACAAGGTAGGTCAACTTGTGGGAGGCATAAATTATGCATAAGAGCTATGATTGAGGTGATTTTCATATCATTGGAAAGGTCACAACGTGTAGAATTACGTCAAGGGGATAAGAGTTACACTCACAAATTTTTGACCCCCCAAAATGTCATTTGATGCCTCAAAATGGCTCTGGAGAATTTCATACCCTAAATCTCCAAAGTAGGACCTGCCACTAAAATGGGCCTTGCAAGCCAATTCCTCCAATTTTTCCACCTAGATAGTGCCAAGATAAATGACAAATTATATAATGATCCAATCTAGATCATACCCAAAAAATGCATGAATTTAACAAAAACACATTTATGCATTTTGGTGTGTTATATTGAGATAGACACACTGATACATTATGATAATATAGGAGCACTTAGATAACAATCAAAATTTTTAATATCTAATTTTTATGGTGTTCCATGCTTATGCTAATGAATTGAAATACACACCTTGTTGATAACACACCATGAAACCCATTATTATTATTATTATAAAACTTAATAAAACTTAACAATGGTAGGTTGATGAATATAAAAAGATAAAAAATTTATAGGTTTATTTCACATTGGCATGACCATTGAGATACCCATATCCCTTTAAATGAATTTTCCTTCCATATTCGTACTAAACATTAACTATGAGGACATTGGAAAAAATAAAAACCATGAACTTCTTAAAAAAGGAAGTAAATTCAAGGAGAGGAGGTCAATACTAACTGAAATTGAAAATCTTCAAGGTATCTTCTCTATAATTCTCAATTTCTTAGTGTCCATTTTTGTATTTTTAAATTTGATTGGACTAAAAGGTTGAGAACAATATGTTTACCTTGTATTCTATTGTTTTTCACTATATCTCCTTTATATTCTATTCAAGAATCCCGTCTTCCCCGAGTTTCCCTCTAAAAAAAATTGAAAATATCTCATCGTCTTTTTTAATGTTGTTTTTTTAAATAAATTTTTTTGAATTGCAATGTATATAGAGATGGAGCACTAGTGGTGCATTTCTATTGTGATGCACTAAGTTTCAGAGAACATTTTTTGAAAACCTTCTTTAAATACATCTATATGTGCAAATAACAATAGAGTTCTCTTTGATTATTTTTTAAAATGCATTTTTGGAACGTGATGCTTAAGTACTGCATCGGTGCACCAATGCTCCATTTTAGATATGGTGCACCGTGTAATCCTCTTCCAAGAAAATAAAAGATAAAATATCTACAAATATGTTTTGTGAAGGTTTGTGATAGCAAATGTTTTTGTTGAGGGCTTGTGCTTAAACCCTTTTCCAAAACTTGGAGTTTGAAACACTATTTCACTAAACACCTACTCGGGCACCAAAATTAAAAAAACAAGGCAAAATTTAAAAGTTGTAATTGGAATTGTGCATACTTCAAAACAATGATAGCTTGAGTTCTCTTATTCACTTTAAATATTGAATACTTGTACATTTTTCTCAAAGAGAAAACATGATTTTTATTCATAGATTGAATGGAAATTACATTTATCATGTGCATATTGCACGAGCATATTTTATTGACCTTTTACCTGTCATATAAAAATGTGTACATCTTTAAAGTTATCCCTACTTAAAACTAGTTCTTTTATATTCCACATATACTTCAAAATAAGGTCCATATGTAGTCTTATAATAAGACAAAAAACCTTAAAAGAAAGGCTATCATCATAAACTACATAAATGTGTTAGCCTCTTACTCATATACAATCATAAATTCCTGGTATACCACCTTTGTGTATTTCACATTTAAGAATATAGTTGTTATCCTAGGTGTGTTTCAATGAAAATAAAAAATGAAAATAGAGTATGTCCCATTTAATTTTCAAAGAACCCTTACTTAGACCCTTGTAGACAAGCTAAATGAAATGCCCTCTCTGATCCCCTCATGAATCAACATACCTTTAGGAACTTGTTGTGCCTCTTTCAACAAAAAAATCCACTTCCCCATTCAACTCTTGATAGATATGTTTGTAAGATATGAATTCAAAAAAAAATTGTCACCTCCTTCAATTGGTATCCAATAGACCTAAGAGTTATGTTTTCATCCAATTAAACACTAAAATGGAGTCCCTGAAGATTTATATTTTCTTAAAAATAATTTTAGAGTGCAGTGTAATAGAAATCCTAAGGCCGCGAATTCAACATAATTGTTTGATTCTTCCCTCAGATTAACCTTGGCTTTACTCTGAGAGCCTCTGATAAGTACACGATTCCACTTATACCATTGAAATTTGGGATMCCTTGTCTGGCACCATAAAAAACCCYATGCTTRGGTTTTATCAATTTCCAAAGTCTTTATTTTCCTTGGGATCCTTAGTCTAGGAGTGACTCTACAATTAGAAAAAAATGATCTAATCTATGAGAGAATTTGAAAATAAGGAATCATTTTTTCTTTATTTATTTATTTTATTTTCTTTCTAACCAGATGCCCTAAAGGATCAAATAGGGTAGAACCTTATAGTCCTTGAGCTCTTTTTTTATTTTACTAATCTTTGAAGCATTCTTCCATTATTTCACCGGCCCAAACATTTTTAACACCTATTAATTGTTCAACCTCAACTCATATCTTTTGTGTATATGGACACTTTATGAGCAAGTGAGAGATTGCTTCTTTCTCCATTCTACAAAGCATACAAATTTTGGGGCCCTGTTTAATTTATTTTGTAATACTTCTCACACAAGTGCCTTAGTCTTTATCACCAACCACAAGAAGATTGGAGTCTCTTTTTAGGATTTTATCTTCCAAACTACTTTCCATCACCATTGTGGTTCTTACATATTGGATGCAAACATGGTTCTATATCACAAGCACACTATGTAATCTCCTAGAGCTTAATTCTTCGACCATGCTAGAGTATCTTCTTCATCCCTTAACCTCACTTGACTCCTATGAAGGTTGTCCATGTATGAGTTAGAGTTGTATTCTCACTATCAAAGCCCAAATTTTGAGCATTCACCCAACCATGATTTCATAAGTTTGTGAATGCATGATCTATCACCTAGTTTAATGTGAAGAGTTTGTTGATGAAAAGATATGAAAAACCTTTTACCAACATTTTTAAATCTTGCTTGGCTAAGGTAAGATAGGCGGGATTATCACTATGTTTATAGCCAAAACAAAAAAATTCAATTGATTCGCAAGAAATAAGTACTAGGAACCAACGTTGTCTTTTATTGTTAAATGTACAATAAAGAAAGAAAAGAAAAATGTTGTTTGTTTTTATGAGAAATTAAATAAAAAGCAGAATGTAAATATGCTAAATAACACAAAAATACATACATGAGACCAAAAATTAGCATAACCATTTTATTGATTGCATTTCAAGTTACAACTAGAACCCTTTTTTCATATCCCTATGAGGGTAAGGACCAAAATCAAACATAGAAATCTTTGGTGAGCACTACACACAAGACTTTGATGTCAAGAAAAGACCAAGACTATAGATGCTAGATCATACTAGCCACAAAATCACCATTGCTTGACTCTGCAAAATATCATTAATCATAAATGAAACACTAATTCATAATCAGATCAGAATACACAGACTATCAAGACAAAATGAGTAACCTTTTGAAGCATGCTTCTTAGAAATGCTTCTCAGTCCTTAATCTTTCCACCTTCAGTAAGACCCTGATATCAACAAAAAGGTTAAGACTTTATGATATCTCAGAAATGGATGTAAGTAATTAATCTCACAAGTATAAGAGCAGACCTTTATCAGAGGTTTTTTTCCTTGCTCTCTCCCCCTCTCCTTTGTCCCTTCCGTTGATTTCTATTTTATCTCATCAAAGTAGTTGTGGTAGTTATCAACTACTTTTAGTTAAGTCATAAATAACTTTTAGTTATTTAGGGACAAATAATAAATAAGTATAGTAAATAGATAAGGGGTAATATAAATAATAACTAGTAGGTGGGACCCCTATTCCTTTAATGATCCATAAATTTTCAGTTTCATCCTTGTTCCTCCATATTATTTAAATAAATTAATCATGCCACCTCATCAAATATATACATGAGCATAGAAATATTGATTTAGAACAACCCTTGTATCTCCTAAAATGCCATCCATAAATATCAAATAAGTAAAATATGTTTGCCAAAAACAAAATATTATCCTGCTGTCCAAAAGTCAAAATATAAGTGCCATGTTGTCCCAAAAAGATGAAAATGTGAATAAACTATCCATAGTCAGAAATAACACTGTCATATCAAAAACCATATTTTCTATGGGAGGCAATTTACTTCTTTTCACTACTCATTGTATGTACTGTCTTGTTTGTATGTGGGCTTACCTTAGCAGACTTTTGTTCCTTATATGCCTTGGGGTGAACCTCACTGAAAGCATGGGGGTGGTCATTAGGATGGTGAACGTGGGATGTCACTGAACGGGATGATTCATATTTGGTAACAATTTGTTTACCTTTACTTGACTTTAGCTCAAGAATAGTTGTCTTGAACTTTCGGCTTGAATGAGAAGAGTGAGCATGGGATGCAATAGAGGCAATTAGATGGAAATGTTACTTAAGTGGTGGAGGGGGTGGTAATGGTAATGATATTGTGGGACATCCACCAAAATGAATTGGGGAAGTTTGAACAACATCATCCCAACCATTATTGACTGGGACTTCTGGTTGCAAGGACACATGAGGTGGAACATGAACATTTGAAATGCTAGGATGAGGTTGATATGGAGATCTCTCGGGTTGGGGATGTAGATGGAAGGTCCCTTGGCCA
>JASDQU010027756.1:12223-22825 GCA_032191745.1 Picea mariana | reverse complement strand
ATAGTTGCGGGAGGTATTAACCTCTACGTGTAACCCTGACAATAATAGAATATTCCGGGAAGCAAGAAGAAACCCTAAAGCATTGGATATAACCCTAGAAGACAAGTCGACTAAAGAAAATAATTTAATATTGATTATTTAGCCTCCAGAAAGAGAAGTTGACCAAGACAACTAAGAAGGACCAATATAAATACATGATGCTAGAGCTCATTTGTACACATACAACTCGCAACTGTAGAAATCTAGTGTGCACTACAAAAATTTAGTAAGTGCGCAAGTCTGAAGAGTAGTTGCAACTGCAACTACTGCAACTTGTATTTTTGGTTTTAGGCTTGGACTTTCTCTTGGTTATGGTTTGGACTTTTTGCCTTGTGCACTAGCTCTGGAGAGAGGTATGCTACATTGATTGGCTATTAGGCCTAGGGTTTTCTTCCAAAATTATTCTTTGTCAAGGTTAAGGTGCTCAGGGGTGGCTTCGGCCCATGGTTGGGTGACAATATTGATATATTCTCTGTGGTTAAACGACCACACCTATTTTTCTAACAGGTTATGGCCCCACACTATCTTTGGACAGTTTAACCACTAGAAGATAGATTGGGATGATTTGCTAAGCTATAGTTGCAGTTGCAGTCAAAGTTTTTGCTACAACAATGAAACCCTAACCCTCTTGTTGAGGCACCTTAAGTGAAGAGATTGACCTAATTTATGTATAGCTTAGAGTGCCCTAACCTAGCGCACCTCCTGGTACTCTCAACAAGCTAAGACGTCAAGTTTGAGTTTTTGGTCAAAATCAAAGGTTGACCAAGTCAAAGCAGTGATGATTTACTCTATGAAGTCAGAAAACAAGTTGAAGGGGCTTCTAACTTCAGAGCATGGAAGACAAGGATTGACCTCATCCTTACCAAGAATAAAGTGTTGGATATCGTGAAAGGAAAGATCGTGGAGCCACAGTTTGAAGAAGGAAAAGAGAAGGAACCTCAAAACATTGCAATTATGGAGAAGTTCAAGAATAATGACATCAATGCCATGAGTATCATAGTGGACTCAGTAAATTACCACTTGATACCCTACATCTCTCATCTTGACTCATCTAAGAAGATGTATGATTAAGTAACTAACCTCTTCTTAGTCAAAAACATTGGACAAGTAATGAGTTTGAAGAAAGAGTTCTGTGACATGAAAATGAATGATGATGACAACATAACATCATACCTTGTGAGAATCTCTCAGTTAAGAGATAAACTACAAGCTATTGAACAAATAATTTCAGAGAAGGAACTGGTAAATATAGTACTCAATGGCCTTCCCAAGACATGGGATGCATTTGCCGCAAGCATGAACACAAGAAAGGAGTATTCCACAATTGAAGAACTTTGGACTTGCTGTGCACAAGAAGAATCAAGAATTAACGCAAAAGAGAAATTCCAAAGGAAAGATGATGATCAAGCCTACACAACAAAGTTCAAGAAATTCAGGAATAAGAAGAAGTTTGACTCAAGGAAGAAACCAAATCAAGAGAAGGATATGTCAAAAATACAATGTTTCAACCGTCGAAAATATGGTCACTACAAGAATCAATGTCCTGAGTTAAAGAAAAGGAAGGAAACACACAAAGAAACACTTGCCGAAGAAAAAGAACCCTCAAAGAAAGTCAAACAAGATGAAGCAGATTTTTTCTTCTAGTCAAGGTAACAATATTCTTCTATAACATAGTCCTTGTACATACCATGTTTACATAGTTCCTGTATATCTATTTCTTAGAAGATAAGATGGCCAGTGAAACAACACCTATGGAAGAATAACAAGATAAGGATTACTATTACGATGATTACTTGTCAAGTAATGTATCTGAAAAGATGAAGTACGTTGACAATCCTTGGTAACAATTCCTGTGGAAGCTATTATATGTGTAACAACTGCCAGATAAGCCGAAATTAGAATCAAACTTTAAGAGACCCAGAAGAAGTCAAAACAGAAAGAAGTCAACAATCAAGAGGAAACTAGAAAAAAACTTGTGACACTTTGCAGAAGGCAATAAGGATGCAGACAGAAGGATGGACTCTCTTAAATAGAGGGAGTTGATTATAGAACTCCAAAAAGAAGAGCATGCATTCATACATGAACAAAGGATTGGGAGGGAGCTAGTCCTAAATGATATGATCCATTGAGGATTATGAAGTATATGTCCATGTTCCCATTGAAAGTAGCAGCCATGATAAGCAACATGTGTTTAGAAGAAGTCTTCTTCAAAAATAAGCCTTAGAGTATCCTTAGTTGTCCATCTACATCCATGATCCTATGATGGAATGAAGAAGTTGGAATCTTCAGGGCATGGAATCTATAGAAGACTCCTTGCACCCAAGAGCTAAAGAGAAACATGAGAAAGAACAAGAAGATTCCAAGAAAGAAAGAAAATCCTGAACAACCAGTTATTATACCGAGAATCACAAGACTACCAGCTTGGTTTGAACCCACTAGAAGCAATCAAGCAGAAGAAATGAAAATTATGATAAATAATAGTGTATGTAAGAACATGTCAAAAAGACTTGTGAATGGAAGCATTGCGAGATTCAGAGGTTCTTCCAGAAGGAGGGAGAAAAACTATAACGACAACTCACCAGTATCCATGGATTGAAATTTACATGTAAAGACTATTCTTCCCAAATAAAGCAAGTGAGAAAGAAGCTTATACTAGAAAGAGACCCATGTATGTAGATATAAGAAGACCTTGTATGGATTCAAACAACATGATGCAGAGTATCTCATATACAACAGAAGCATGGTAAAAACTTTCTATAACGGAGATAGGGTATCAGAATAGTTACTCAGAAGTTCGAGATGATGGATTGCTAATCCATGGCAAACTCTCACGATGAAAGAAGAAGTGCTACTTGGATGTGTTTCAGTTTGAGCGTTGCCACGATGTCATGAGCTAGCAGGAAACAAAAGTGTTGAACTCGACCATGATATATTGTAATGATCAGAGCTATATGAAGCCTTTAGAGAAAACCAGTGTTCCATGACAGACCGAAGTACATTGAGATCAAGCATTATATTCTCTGTGATGAAGTCCAGAAAAGAGAAGTGGTTCTCCAATATATCTCAAGAGATGAGCAGATAGCAGATATTTTGGTAAAGCCTATGTCCAAGATGAAAAGTTTGTGTACTTAAGAAACAAGTTGGGGCTCGTGGAGACAACTTCCTTATTGAAAAAGGAAGAAATTACTCCCAGGTTGGGAGGGAGCACTGATATGTTATTGATTTATGGACAATCATTTTTTAGCTCAAAAACTGAGTCATCTGATGTGAGTGGAAGATTGGCCCAAATGACTCAGATGGAGTATGGCTTAAAGAGATGATGCAATTGATATTGTCAAATGATACTGATAGTGATGATAGTGCTCGTGATTTAATCATGAGATAGTCTGAGTGGCTATGATGATGCTACCGGTTGAATAGTATGTTTGTGCTCAAGACCATTGCCTTCAATACCTCCCTAGCTTGGAGGGAGTGTTGATATTATGGTAGCTGCGAGAGGTATTAACCTCTACGTGTAACCTTGACAAGAATAGAATATTCCAAGAAGCAAGAAGAAACCCTAAAGCATTGGATATAACCCTAGAAGACAAGTCCGTTAAAAAAAATAATTTAATATTGAGTCTTTAACCTCCAGAAAGAGAAGTCGGCCCAGACAACTAAGAAGAAGCAATATAAATATAGGATGCTTGAGCTCATTTGTACACATACAGCTCACAACTACAAAAATCTAGTGCACACTGCACAAATTTAGTAAGTGCGTAAGTCTGGAGAATAGCTGCAACTGCAACTACTGCAACTTGTATTTTTGGTTTTAGGCTTGGACTTTCTCTTGGTTATGGTTTGGACTTTCTGCCTTGTGCGCTAGCTCTGGAGAGAGGTACGCTACATTCATTGGCTATTAGGCCTAGGGTTTGCTTCCAGAATTATTCTCTGTCAAGGTTAAGGTGCTTAGGGGTGGCTTCGACCTATGGTTGGGTAACAATATTGCTATATTGTTTATGGTTAAACAAGCACACCTACTTTTCTAACACCATCCACCAACTAGACCTTGAGTTTTATTTTATCTTACGGGTCCCCTTTTCTTACTGAGCAACCTTTTATTGCTTCATCGGAAATCGTTGGGCGAAGCATCTCAAAGGTTTTATTTTGGCTTTTAACTCTTGCCAGCTACTTTTACCCTCTGGGTCTTAAGCCCCTTCTTCCCACAAGGCAAGGTACAACCCTTCCTAGTGTGGCAAACCCAATGTCTGAACCAAGGTAGGGGAAGATGAGAGGAACAATGATGAAAAATGGTAAGTATGGAAGGAATGGACGATGACCTTTCATAAACCCACCTAGTGGCAACGCATACTAAAGGGAACCAACTTACTAGGGCATTCTGTCACCCCCCGGGTATGAACAAGTCAAAGAGCATAATTTCCAAACAAATGTTATGAAATAAATGAGTTCAATGCAACATATTCAAATGCTTTGAAACTCAAAGCGACACATACAATGATACCCAGATTCATTACCTCATGGAGCAAGACCCACTGCTACTTTAGGACCAGGTTGGTGGGATGGATGTCGTTGCTGCTAAAGATGGGATGCATCGAAGAAAAGATGGGCTCTCCGGGTCCAAGCTCAAG
Source organism: Picea mariana (assembly GCA_032191745.1). NCBI lineage: Eukaryota > Viridiplantae > Streptophyta > Pinopsida > Pinales > Pinaceae > Picea > Picea mariana. The sequence continues at coordinate 18,158 of JASDQU010027756.1, read as the reverse complement.
CCGTTTGGCTCTCGGTACTCCATGTCTAGGACTTGTGGGCCTCGAGACATAATCTTCTTAGTTATCCCTAGGATACAGGATAACATGTTGCAAACTCGCCAGACATCTTTCTTAATGCACTAGAAAAATAGAATGAAAAGCTCAAGTTGATTTCTAGAGAGCCATACTCCTATTCTGGTCAAGTCACACCGAGGAATCTTAGTTATGCCCCTAGTGAGATGTAAAGTTTGCAGTTCACAGTATTTTGGAACGAAAATAGGATTTATGTAGTCAACTAATACAATGAAACTTCATATTATATCTCARCCTTGCATGAGGCATGGAATCCTTGTGCATAAAAACTATATTATACTGGAATGGACGATTTTGATGTCCATGATTGATATCCATATCTATGTAATTCCCTCTAAAAAATCAACTCCTTAAAACATCTTATACCAATAACATTTGAAAAATTAAATATTCAATTTGWTTTTATAAAACCAATAAGACATAGTAGAAGTTTCCAGCAAGTTCTTATATATTTTAATAGTCATGATTCAAGTTAAGTTGCACCGATGCGGATACGGTCTCTGAAACAGATATGACATTTTTTAGAAAAAACTAGGATAWACGCACATTTGCGTGAAAAAGAAACCAGGGGACAAAAATTTCAGATACGATTTATGAATTTCAAATTTGAAAACAAAGCCAAAAAAACGAGTTATCAAGAGATGACCAAACCATCTATTTATAGCTTGATTCATAAGAAATTAGTGTTACCATTTATTCTTAAATTGATGTTTTTTTCCGTTTTAGTACCTTAAACACCCATTAAAATGGTCTATACGCCAGCTGAAATGGCCGAAACACCCGCTGAAATGGCCAATACAGCATTTCAAAAATCTCAAAGGCGTTTTGTACATTTCTGAAATGCCGAAACTTGTTTCCAGTGACTAGGGATGGAGTTTCCAGTAAAATACGATTCAAGCAACCATATTATACAGTTAATGTGCTAAACTTATACGATTGTTGTAAACGATACAATCATAAATGCAATGCCTTTCACATTCTGCTGCAACCTGTCCCTTTATCCATTTATTTTTCTCATTCTTTATAGTCCTTACCTAACAATCTCTAAAAAAATGATGCAAAATCCGACTCAGAAATTCAACAAAGTTGGAAGAATATTTGGAATGTTTCTAGGGAAAGTTAATTGTGAATTACAAATTTGTGCAAAAATCTTGATAATTATGCAGAGCTTTTGGCAAAGACAACACCAAGAATTAATGGAATTATGTTAATCCTCTTTGTATAAGAATGAAACACCTGCCAACCTGTCACTGAAACAGGGATTACTATTTGACTGCCAGTTTGCGAGGAAATGCAATTTAATTATTGTCAAATCACTGAAACTTAATAATGACTCATCCCCTTGTAGTAAAAATAGCATTGTTTTTAGCTAGCTTCTTGTACCTTTTACAACAATTTATATTTGTAGCTCTTATATGTTTAATTGCATGCTTTATCCTCAATCCTGTTTTACAGCTTCTACTTTATTGTCAGTGAATATTTTTATCATATTCCTTCAATAAATTCCAGCCAACTTGTTCCCAAAAGGACATGTACTTTGTTTCTCCCAAGATGCCATCAAAGCATTTTGTAAGATGCAGTACAGAATAAATGTAACAAGGATATGTGCAAATGACAGTGCTGCATATACAAATGGGATAGCATTCTGGTTGCATTTTTCATTGACAGATTCCTCTTTAAGATGCTGCAGTTGTTGGCAGCAAGCCATTATGCCTGAGGAGTGGATCTGTAGATGGCTCTCTACCCCGGAAATCCATGAAAACCTGTAGTAAACACATAAAGCATAAATGATGTGATCAAGGAATTTTATGCTATATGCAGCATATAACATGTTAAAAAGTCATACAAACAGAGTGTATATGCATCTTAGTAGAAGAATTATTACTATTTCCTTTACAATATCATCCTTGTAAAAATGTTTGCCTGCCAAAATATGGGTTGAGAAAAAGTTTTGCATAAGATAAACTGGCCAGTGCAGTTTTGGCACCTAACCGTGCACGAACATCAAGTGAGGCCCACAATATTTTTATCACAGAGGCAGCCAGTCCAGAGACTTCGCCACAAGTTCTTCTACTTGAAATTCAAAATACTCAACCACTCGAGCTAACCAACTAAGCTAATTCAATAATGAAATTCTATATGGGATTTCATATATATATATTGAAATTTATTAATTTGTTGAATTTCATTTTACTTTTTCTAGAGATAATTTGCATTCGAAATTTTTTTGCTTGTTGGAAACTCTTTTGTTTTATTGTGGGGGGCTATGAATCCCAAGTTGCATAAACACAATACAAATTGCATTCTCTTGGCCTTATTGTCTAAACATGTTCTCCATGAAGAAAACTAAGGTACTATGAGGCTGCCAACTCTGGTCTGTCCTTGACCAGAATTTAGCTCTAAGTTTCAATCTCCAAAACTGTCCTTTGCTGCATTTTAGGACAACAAACAGCTTGGTAACTTTCTGCCATTAATTTTTATTGGTTAAGTGTTCTTTGAGGTGCCCTTGCAAGTGTTTTCGAACTGGTGGTTAGCACATGCAATATATCTCAAAACAAGTAACACTCCTCTAGATCTTTACAACACAAATAAGCTGATCTACACTCTAAGCATGCATGAAAATAGGACACAGGTATTTTTGGTCAACATGACCCTGGATAAAACCCTCTCGGGGAAAACCAGTGTGGAATAAAAGTATATATAATGATGATCTCAAACAGTGAATACAACAAGGAATACAATACAAGAAAACCCGGCATGATAGCAAGCTCCTCTCAAGCTTGCAGCACAAGTTTCAAGATGAATGCACCTAGGAAAGTGGGCCCCTCTCTCCTTGTTGCTCTATCCACTGAACTGAAGTGACCAAGATCCTCTGTGGCCCAATGAAGAATCCCTTCCACACAAACAATCTGTTGTGTGTCTCCTCCACCGTGAACCAGACAGATCTGAGATCGGACAAGGCCTTCTAGTACCTGCTAGATGTTCGCCCTCCTCCTAGTGTGCACCCTCCTCCAAGCAAGATTGATCACCATAAATAAATGAGGGTCCAAGCTTCCCTAGTTCCTCCATGGATGTAGGCATCCAAGCTTCCCTCTCTCAATGCCTCCATTCTCATCTCCATTGCTCCTCTCTAGCTCTCGTAGTGAACAAATGAGTAAATGAGCCTCCAAGGCACCTATGCGCCCCTCTTAAACCTCCATAAGGATACGTAGGATTTGGATGGCTAGGATCTCCCCATGCCATCTCTAATCAAAGGTTGAGATCATCCCACAATAATCTCACTCACAAACCCACTTTGGGTTAAGTTCCCTAAGTTCACTTTATGTCTATTAATTCATCCACTTTTGGCTAAAAGTGACTAATTTCACTTTTGACTTACAACTCCTAAGTCAAAGTGAAATTAGACATAAAGTACAAGGTACAAAGGTACCAACATCTCCCTCTTGTGGTTAGAGGCTCAAGACCACAAGGGAACCACTTCCTGAGGTACACCAAAACTCAACACTCCATAGGTTTTGAACATGGTTCTCCAAACTGGTGATATGATGTCTAGTGTAAGACACTCCATAGCCAGCTTCTGTATGCCTTTACTCATGACTCCTCTTCTTCTTCCTACCCCAGTCTCAAGAGACCCTTTTGCTGCATCCTTCAACACAAGAAACATCTCTTCCTCTCACAGAGGAGACATGAATTGTGTGCTTCCATTTGCCACTCTCCCAAAACATCCTGCTGCACCTTTCTTCACCACTCCTCTCCCCCTTGGAATTTGAGTAAACCTATAAGGAGATAAGTCGAAAATAAGACTAAAAAAAGTGGTTTTCTTTCTTTCCCTTCTAAATTATTTATGCTTATGGTTGATATCGTCATCTTAAATCCTATTGTTTTTTTTAAAGTTGATGTTGATAGCACATATTTTGTTTTGAGGCCCATTTTTTACCTCAAAATTTTGAAGAAATATGCACAAGAACAATGATATGATGGAAAAGGCTCACTAGCCAACTCTTTTGTATTCACACCAATGCTACATATTTATAGTACAATGGGGATGCCACCTCATAGAGAGATTTTCTCTAGATCATAACACTTTGCAAAGTGACTAGGCGGGGAAATTTCAACTAACTCACTTAGTCATCATTGACTATAAATGACTATTATCCTAAGTGATTGATACAAATAATGGTGACAATAAGACATTGTGATTGCTAAGGTAAGCCATAGGCTAACATTCCCCCCCTTAATAAAAAGTCTAGCTATATGTACCAACTAAGTTAAAAGTTGATATCATGGATTTTTTAGAAAGCCCTGACTTGAGCTTCAATGAAAAATCTGCTTGAAAAAACAATTTTGACACTTTTAGGTGTCCAACAACATCCTGATGGATCCGAATTGGATAATAAAAAGCCATGAGAGGAGACCATATTCCATGTTGGATCTTCCCAAATGCTGAATTGTTGTTGTCGAAAACTTTAAGTCTRACAACCATCATCAATTCACCCCTTTGTCAGCTGAAAGGAGAGACCACAACTGGTTTTATGAACCATCTTCACTTGATTTTTGAACTCCTCCCCTTAAGGTGCATGAGAGTTTCGTGYTGCTGCAAGACGYGTCTTTACTYGTTTGAATTCTTCAGTAAGACTATTATAATCACTKGGTTGTTGATGACCACTGCCAAGGATCGATCCACTCATAGTGAATCTTCAATCTTGCAGGTTTGTTTCTCTTGGAAAATTTGTCTGATGGATGATTCCTTTTTCCATTTYTGACAAGGATGGAAATCAAAACATTGATCTTCCATATGACCAACTTGATTGCAATGTTGGCATTTAAGATTCGGATGATGAACTGCAACAGGTGAAGTTGARACTTCTTGAAGGAATCCATCGCTTTGGAACTAGATTGGTCTAGAATAATCTGGAGTATGAAAGATAAATTCCTTGTCATATCCAAGTCCTGTTCTATGCTTGTTGTAGTTTATTTCTTTCCAAGGTCRGATGATGGGCTTGCAAAGAGAAAGTTGAACTTCGTYATGTTGAAATTTTTTCTTTAAAATCTATGGAAGTTGATTTATTGCATGTTGTTGCATCATTGAAAGGTTTTCTTCACTGAACTCAAAAGAGTTTTTCGACAAAATAATTTGAGAGTTTTTCACTGGACTCTTCTCAATTTCTTAGCTTCTAGATTACAAAATTTCTAATTTGCAAAGATCACTCTCTTGCCTTCAATCAAAGTCTTAAAAGGAATTTGTCCCCCTTTGACATGAACAAATTGTTCAAATCTTCATTTACAATACAATATTTAATGAAGAAGCCAAATTTTCAAAATTTGACAATCAAATCTCCTCTCATACAAAATTGAAGCTTGAATGCATTAACTATGCCATATAATCATCCATATGTAGCTTTAAATTCCCCACTTTGAAAACTCACCTTATCTTTTGAAATCGAAGGTGCATGGATTTTCATGAAATAAATAATAAAGAAAGTAATGCATATGGGAATAAATAATTACCACACACGAGATTAAAACTAAGCATGTATTGCATTTATTCATCAATATGATACACACACACACACACACATATATATACATCATTTCCGATAACCTTTGGATTCTTCTTCCAAGGTCTCTTGGACTCCTCGATAACCATTATAGTCACTTGACCTTTCACATTCCGTTAGGTGAGGAATACAATAACCCTAAGCGGATTAGGTTTCTGACATTCCCCCCCTTAATATGAAGGGGTGTATATGAGTCCAAGAAGAGAGCTGAAGTCTGGAAGTGTGCAGCTGAAATGTTGAAGTGTGCAACTGCCAATGGTTGAATGTGCTCTCTGAATCTAGTGGTTTTGGGATGACCACAAACC
>JASDQU010027755.1:14673-29202 GCA_032191745.1 Picea mariana | reverse complement strand
AAATTACTCAGAGGTCTGAAGGGATGTTCATTTCTCAAGAAAAATATCTAAGAGAAATGTTGAAAAGGTTTCAAATGGAAGATTCTAAGCCTGTGGGCACACCTATGGTTACTGGATGCAAATTAAGAAAGGATGATGACTCACCTGATGTTGATCAAAGTTCATATAGGTCAAAGATAGGCATCTTGTTGTACATCACAACATCTCGCCTAGACATAATGCATGTTGTTGGAATGGTAGGAAGATATCAGTTTGCACCTAAACAGAGTCATTTGCTAGCTGTCAAAAGGATATTCAGATATTTGAAAGCAACAATGAACTATGGCCTATGGTATCCTAAGAATCAAAATTTTCAATTATCAGTCTACTCAGATGCTGATTGGGCTAACTGCATGGATGAAAGGAAAAGCACGAGTGGAGGTGCGTTCTTCTTCGGAGATTCTCTAGTAGCATGGTTGAGTAAAAAGCAAGGTTCCATTTCTTTATCAACTACAGAGGCAGAGTACATTATTGTTGCTACCTATTGCACTCAGGTATTATGGATGATTCAGAAACTTGCAGACTTGGAGGTAAAATACACTGCACCGATCCCAATTCATTTTGATAACACTATTGCCATCAGTGTGTCCAAGAATCCTATATTCCACTCCAAGACCAAGCATATTCTCATAAAATACCATTCTATGAGAGAGAAGGTCACCAATCAGATTGTTCAAGTCAATTACATTCCAACCACAGAACAAATTGCAGACATCTTTACTAAACCCCTAGCCAAGACACCATTTGAATATCTCTGACAGAAGTTGGGTGTCATCCCGTCTCACACCTAAGAGAGTCCATCCTGTTAGGGGGAGTTTTGTATTGATTGAATATATGATACCTCCTAAAAATATTGCAACAGCTCATGGGGAGCATGTTTTCTTTGACATTGATCTCAAAGGGGGAGAAAAGGAGTGGTCCGGACCGGATGCTACAGTTGGAGGTCCAAACAGATTAGCACAGTTGTTCAGGGTTGCCATCAATTCCAAAAGGGGATATTGTTGGCATGTTTACAGGCAGGTTTGCTTTTCATTGATGGCAATATTAGAGTATGCAGCGATGGAAAAACAAGGACAACGTAAGCCCGGGAGGAGAAGCAACAATGATCTTTGGATCCCATTGAGAATTCCCAATGAACGTCAAATCTGAGCCCGAGGTCTGACCGGCATTGGATCTAGGAGAACCTGCACGTTCTTTAAAGAGAAAGGTGAAGTGGGGTTATGAAATCCTAAAGGCAGGAGGACGGTTTCGGATACCGAGAGTTGGAAGAGTCAAGACTCTTCATCATCAGGAGTCCCGGAATCGTGAAATGTGAAACACTGAAATCCCAAAAGAAGGAGGACAGTTTCGGATATCGGGAGTTGGAAGAATCAGACTCTTCATCATCAGGAGTCCCAGAATCGCGAAATGTGAAACCCCAAAAACCCGAAACAGGCACATTGACCGAAGGTTCGGATACTGGGAGTTGGAGGAGTCAAGAGTAGAGACTCTTCAACACACAAGTCCCAAAGTGCCGAAATGAGAAACGCTGAAAATCCTGAAACAGGCACATCAACCAGAGTTTCGAATACCAGGAGTTGGAGGAGTCAAGAGTCAAGACTCTTCATCACAGGAGTCCCAAAGTCATGAAATGCGAAACACTGAAACACCTTTTTGTGTAGATTTCGGATACCGGGAGATGGAGCGTCAAAACACTTCATCACAAGGAATGTCGGAATGCCGAAATGCCGAAATGCAAAAAAAACCTTTTGGTGTTGATTTCGGATACCAGGAGTTCGAGTGTCGAAATACTTTGCAACAGGAATGCCGAAATGACGAAACACTGAAATGCATTTTCGAATAAGGCTATGGTCACTGCTAGTGGTCACATCGTCGAAAATCTATAGAGGAGAGCTCGAAGAGACAAGCTCCATTTCGGAGTTTGGGACATGGAGAGTCGAGACGACTCATCAAAGAATCCCTGAAACGTGAAATGTGAAATACATGTTCAGAATTGGCCCTTGGTCATAACCCATGGTCACATCGACGAAGGCTCAAGGGAGGAGGTAGCATGAAGCTAATCTCCATTTTGGAGATCGTGACTTGGAGAGTCAAGATGCCTCACCACAGGGATGCCGAAAAGCCGAATCCCGAAATGTTGAAATGCTGAAAGGAAGAATTGTGAAATGGAGAAATAAGCATGAGACCCATCATTTATGATCCAACGGTGTAGGTTATTCAGGAATATGATCGAAAGGTTACTGTTGCTCTTCAAGATTAATCGATCAGTGGTGATTCAGTTGCTGAAGAGATCTTTGGAGGTTCATAGTGAACTACTAGAAGCCACACATGGTTTCTACTAGAGGACTCGAAGAGACTTCTGTGTGATTTCCAGAGGAGATGAAGAGTCTCAAGGAATCTACCAGTGGAATGAAGACTGTTCGTAGAGGCAATTGATAGATGGATGAGCGTTGAAGCCTGTAACTGCAACAGAGAGGATGAGCTCGACAGTGACAGAGAAGACGAAGAGTCTCGACTGCTAGACAGGCTAAGGAATCTCAGCATAACACCCAGTGATGATGGACACATGGGTTTAACAACCAGAGAAGCTGAAGAGTTGCAATGATGAACATGTAGAGCACTCGACATGAAGAGCATGTAGAAGCATTGCGCATAGGGAATGCACAAGGTGCACAGAGACTATATGAAGGCACAAGAAAGAAGAGATGGTGGTTGTTGTTGAGAGGGATTCAGGAGTGTAGAAGGAGGAGTGTGCAGTAGCTGAAATACAGAGAAGAGGGATGGTGCATTGAATGGACATGGCACACAGAGCATAAAAGGCAGAAGCACAAAAAGTGCAAGGCATGTGTGCAACAAGATAGTGAGACACTAAAGGAAGGTTGAGGTGCTCTTGTAGAGAAAAACAGAAGATCAGAAATCCTAAGAAGATGTAGACAGAGAGACACTGATACAGGAGAGCAGAGCAACATAGCAGAACAGTGATAAGCCTGGTAAGCTAATGATAAATATTGTATCACTGTGATAAATTTATATATAGCAAACTTTATAAACCAGGGTGGAAGGGAGTGCTAGGGAGGACTATTGTCCTCAAAGGTTCAAGTGGGTGCTTGAACACAGGGAGTTGTAGCTTCCATCTGGTTGCAGCCAGACAAACGAGGGTGGCAGAGTGGTGCAAGAGAGAACTATTGTTCTCTATTATATAGGTTGGTTCCTGTGTGACTGGAAGTTGGTGCTTCCATCCAATTGGTTCTGTAACACTTAGGGAGTTGGTGCTTCCTTCTAGTGGGTGCTAGAGAAACTAGGGAGTTGGTGTTTCCTTCTAGTAGGTGCTAGAGAAAACAAAGAGTTGGTGCTCTCAGCAAGTTGCATATTGCAAAACAAAGGTTGTAGCGTCATTATGAGTTGGTGCTCATAAGAATGATAATGTACAGAATGTAAAGATTATTTATCATATAAAGAAGAAGAGGTTTTTACCCTTTATGGGTTTCCTCAGGAAATATATGTCTCTGTATATTTCATATGTGTGAATGATGTTGAATGTTCTATTGCTTACTTCCCTGCATTATTGTGATTGTCATTCAGTGCTCTAAAAAGAGTTTAAAATAAGCATAATTGTTTAAGCTCAGTAACAACTGATTCACCCTCCCCCTCTCAGTTTTCCAACAAATTAAACAACTAATCTAGATAACATGGTATTTCAAGGGTGGCAAAGCCATTCACATGCAAGATGTGGGAAAACGAAACTAAGAAATACTTTACAAATTACAAATTATGAAAATGAAGAGAATGCAAGCCCAAGACACTCTCTTGGGTTGCTTACAATTATTTTGAAAGTAAGAATAGAGAGAGGGTTTTGCAACAAGGCATTTGGATGCTTCATTGAGATCCTTGTGGCCAAAATTGGGCAGCACCTCCCCTTAGACTGGCAAAAACCTGCAAAAAACAACAAGTAATGCTTGCTGGAAATTGCTAAACAACACTTAAAATGAGTTACTTTTGGGTTAGTATATAAACAAGAAATTTATGTGAAAAATATGAACCTCTAAACTGATTTGAAATAAATATTTAGATGATTATATAAGTGCAGAAAATAAGTAAATAATAGATGAAAGTAATATCAGAAATTTAAGTGAAGTGAAATGAAGCTTTTGGAGTCCACTCCTCCAAGCTTTGAGTAACCTCCAAACCTATAAAATATTTTCTACACAATGAGGCAAGAATTTGAGATCTCTTAGATGGTCTACAAAATACATTGCAAACACAAAGAGAAGAAACTCACATAAACCTATATCAATACTACTACATCCCTGACAAAATACTTTGCTTGGGGTTCTTCAAGTAAAACAATGCAAGCAATAGATTAGACAGAAATTGACACTATTACCTCAAGCATAGGAAAAAACCAAATGAGAGAAGCCAAAGAGCACCAAGAATACATCAAGAGAACACCAAGATTTCCTCCAAAGCTTCACATCTATTAATCAAAAGAGTGGATGCACTATGTAAGAAATATTACAACAGACAAAATGGGGCAAGAGAAAGAGAGAATGGGGAGAAAAATGGGCAGCATGGAGTTTCTCTAAAATTAGATCTAAAATGAGTAGAGGGGCCTTCATTTTAAGGGAGGAAGAGAGGACAGACCCCCCTTCAATGCATTATGATGCAGGAGCATCGCTCCAACTCAGCAACGCGCCAGCTAGACAACACATTTAGCACACATTCAATGAAGAGAGAGGCCTCAGCCCTCTCATTTTTCAAAAATTCAAAATGAAATTAAATGATTGTAAGGCTAGTAGAGCCAAATCCATGCTTTTTCATAGGTTGTAGATAGAGTCACCTTTAATGGTTGACAGGATGAATATCTAGATCTGATCTAGACTACACAACCATTGAATGTAATTGAATGAAAATTAATGAGAGTAGGTAGCTTGGAGGGAAAGAGATCGAGGAGATCCCTTTTGTAAAAAGATTTTTTTTGTATATAGATAGATTTAGTTCTGAATGAGTTAGGTAGAAGAAAGAAGATAGGGAGAGAAGAGAAGAAAGCCGAGACTATGTTGCAGTCTGAGATTTTTACACATTGTAACTAGACATTTATGTTAATGAAGAGAGCAATTTTTCCTGCACATGGTTCTTTGTGTGTTTCCATGTGCTTTATGAATTTCATATGTGTGTTTACGATATGCTGTAGATGTATGAGTAGTTTCCATCTACAGGGATAGACAAAATCTTCTATATGTGATTTTTCTAATTTCGGTATGGGTTCTTTTTGTCTTCATGCAAGAGGTTGCATGATGAGTGTTGAGGACTCTGTGAGCCAGTGCAAGAGTGCACTTCTGAGTTCTATGTTGAATTCATAAAATAACGTGCCAGGAGGGTGCACCAGCGGAATCATTTATCTCAAGGGAGAAGCCTCAAGGTTGTTGAACACCTTGGAGGAGTAATTGTGTGGAGGAAGGCACAAAGAAGATAGAACTACTGAAGGTTCTGTGAAGCTCTTCCAGGCGGGCATCAAGCGAGTGCATAGAGTTCACAGAAGCAACTCTATTTTGAGTTCATAAACAAGAGAAGTGTCCAGGAGAAGACACTTACAGAATTACTGAATACTTTGTTATCTCAGCAAGGTGTGCTTGAGAAAAAGTTACCAGGAGGGCATTTTCATCTCTTCGAGGGATAGAGGAGACAGAGACCTTTGAGGTTTGAGCGGTTGAATATTAAGGAGGAAGCAGAGTTTTTGAACACTATGGAGGAAGACCTGTGCAAGGAATGCACCAGGCCAACACTTGAACGAAGTGTTGAAAGGAAGCCTCTGAAAGGCTAGTCAGAACACAAGGAGTGTGCACAGGGAGAACTTGTTTTCAAGTTCGAAAGCTCAGAAGATCGAGCGCAGAAGGTACCAGGAGGGTCACCAGAAGTCTTATAAGGAAGCATAGGGATTAGGTCAAGTTTCATTGAGGAATAACGTTTCAAGAACACCGACGAGACCCAAAGTTTACAGGGTTCGCAAAAGGAGGAATCGAAGTCTAAGACCTTCGACACTTAGAAAATTCTTCCAAAGCTAGGAAGTAATTACAAGCTCAAGAGAAAGAGCACAACAGCCATAGATTAGTTGCAGAGGAGTGAATATGTACCATCGAAGCCCATGCTCAGACAACGAAGAACACACACAAGTGGAGATCATATCTTAACTGTCAGATCTGGCGCGAGGAACAACAGTCTTTAGATCCGGAGGAAGGTGCACAAGGGTTAAACTCTTTGATAGCATACACACCATCGGGATATCGGGTATTGGAAGTCCAGAGGTGAGGAGTCTTTATACTTCATGAAACACAAAGTCTTGATACAAGAGGGAATAGATCTAGACCGCCCATCGTTGGAGGATGGGTGGCGAAGATCCGGAAGCCATCGGGGTTTCGGACTTCGGGAAAATAGAGGTGAAGACAAGAGAAAACTCGCGAAGAGAGAATTTGTGAAATCATTATGGACCGTTATATCTGGAAGGACACGTGGTGGAGATCCACACACCTCGAAAAACTAGGTACCGAGAGATCGGAGTTGAAGACGAGGAAAAACTCGCAAAGTGAGAAGTCACGAAATATTTGGGACCGTCCATTTGAAGGGACACGTGGAGGGAGATCAGAATTTTGCGTACTCGCTATGGAAAAAGGTCAAAGGAGGGAGAAATGAGAACTCACAATATGCATAGGGGGGTGGAGCTCCTCGCGCAGGGGTTCAAGGGCGGTGCCCCCGAAAAAACAAATCTGCATCGGGACCGCATTATATTTAGGTGGTTTTTCGGCACATGGTTTCTTTGTCGATGGTTTTCTATTTCTGGTTAAGGAATTAGGGTTTTGGACTAATCCAGGTCATCCGGTTAGGGTTTTGGATGTTGCTGGATCCTATATGTATTTTGTATTGTAAACATTGTACCATGATGAATAATATAGAATATGTTGGTTTTCCCGGTTTGGGTTTCCAGGGGAAAAAATCTATGTTTAATGTTTGTATTTTCCATTGTATCTTTTCTATTCCTTTACAGAATATCTATTTGCAGTAGATATTATACAAGGTTAAAATCTACATTTGGTATCAGATCTTTATTGGCTTCAGGGGGACACCTTTGTGGTCAAGGGTTTGGCTCAGGACTGTGATAAGCCTTGTTACAGTGGGAGATCTGTGGTATTTCTTTTTCAAGTGAAAAGAAATGGCAAGCAATTCGAAGATGGAGATCGAGAATTTTAATGAGAAAATTTTTGATCTGTGGAAGCTCAATATGGAAGATCTGTTGGTGGACAGAGATCAGTGGATCACGGTAGATCTAGGTACTGCACCTATAGGAACATTTGCAAATGACAAGAAAAAGTTAGATCGGAAGGTAAAGAGCATAATCTGACTGTGTCTCTCCGATTCAATATTACTGAATGTGTCAGAGGAAGCTACAACCAAGGATTTATGGGAAAAGTTGGGGAAGTTGTATCAATCTAAGTCCCTGTTAAATAAACAATTCCTGAGAAAGAAGATGTATAACCTGAGGATGAGAGATGGAGACTTGGTGGCAGAACATTTGAATGCCTTTCAATACTGTGGTAAGTCAGTTAGTATCTGTTGAGATTAAAATTTCATATGAAGATAAATGTGTCAGTTTGTTGTGTTCTTTACCAGACTCGTGGGATAGTCTGGTTGTGGCCATAGGTAGTAATACAACTTCCTTGAAGTTTGAAGAAGTGGTCTCATCCTTGTTGTCAAAGGAGATGAGACAGAATAATATGGAAGGACATAGCATAAACACATTATTTGCAAGAGGACATTCCCAGGAAAGAAATAGATCTAATTTCTCAAGTGGGAGATCTAAGTCTAAGGGTAGATCTAAATCTCTCAAAAAGTTTGTAAGGGTATGTTGGAGATGTGGAAAAGAAGGGCACTACAAGAAGCAGTGTAGATCCAAGGTTGAGAAAAAGAAGGGATCTGAAGAATCTTCTTCTACAGAAGAAAATACCTCCAAGGAAGAAGGAGGGGATGTGTACTTGGCCTCTTCAAGCACACATGAATATCATGAGGCATGGTTGGTTGACTCTAGTGCATCCTTTCATATGAATCCCCACAGGGAATGGTTCTGCAAATATGAAAGGTATGATAGAGGTAATGATTCAACAACCAGAATCATAGGAAGAGGAAGAGTCAAGTTGAGGCTCATATATGGAAGGATTATAACACTGCCTGGTGTTCTGCACATCCCAGGTTTGGACAGAAATTTGATTTATGTAAGAAAAATGGATGGTGCAGGGGTAAAGACAATATTTGAAAAGAAAACATGTAGGATGGTTCAAGGAGCAATGGTTTTGTTGAGGGGAGTTCAGTTTGGAACTCTGTATAAGATACAAAGAAGCACTATTAGTAATGGGTGTAATAGTTTCATTGTTCCTGATATTGGAGTTGAAGAAGAAAGAACTCCTACAGTCTCTAGAGAAAAATGTATGATGTGGCATTAAATATTGGAGCATATCGGAGAGAAGGGTCTATGACTACTACACGATAAAGGTATGGTTGAAGGTATGTCTAACTGCTCTTTGGATTTTGATTTCTATGAACATTGTCTATACGGGAAGTAGAATCGGGTAAGATTCCCCTCTGGTGCAACGAGGGCAGAAGGAATTTTATAGCTAGTTCACAGTGATATTTTTGGACCTGTGTCGGTCCCATCATTGGGAAAATATGTGCACTATGTCTCATTTATAGATGACTTCTTGAGGAATACTTGGATATATTTCCTCAGGAAGAAATCTGAAGTCTTTGACAGGTTTAAAGAGTTAAAGGCTCTTGTTGAGAATCAAATAGAGGAAAGAATTAAGGTGTTGAGGACAGATAATGGCGAAGAGTTCTGCAGAAATGAATTTGAAGAATTATGTAAGAAGTGTCGTATAGCAAGGCAGAAGACTACTCCATATACACGTCAGCAGAATGGAGTTGCAGAAAGGATGAACGGGACGTTGATGGAAAAAGCAAGGTGCATGCTCAATTGTGTTAGGTTAGGGAAAGAATTTTGGATAGAGGTAGTGGTTATTGCATGTTACTTGGTCAACAGATCACCCTCATCATCGTTGGATAACAAGACTCCACAAGAGGTATGGACTAGTAAGGAACCTTCTCTCACACATCTCAAGTTTTTTGGATACGATGCATATGTTCATGTTCCAAAGGAAAATAGGAGTAAGATTGATAAGAAGGCTGAAAAGTGTATATTTATTGGATACAAAGATGGTCTCAAAGGTTATAAGATTTGGAACCCAAAAACTAAGAAGGTAGTGTATAGACAAGATGTGGTATTTAGAGAAATGAAGGATGTTGTTAAACAGGAAGCCCTACCAAGTAAGGAAGAACCAGAGAATATAGAGTTTGATTTAAAGGATGGTGAATCAGACTCTATAGAAGAACATGAATCATAAGAAGAAGATCCTTATACTCTAGTATTGAGGATATCGGATCGAGAAAGAAGGCTACTAGAAAGGTATAGTCCATCTGATTTCCGTTCAAATTTTTCTTTGTCTATTACTGATGATGATCCTAGAACTGTCAGGGAGGCTATGGATTCAAAGGATGGAAATCTATGGAAAAGGGCCATGGATGAAGAAATGGCATCTTTGGATAAGAATGAGGCTTGGGATCTAGTGGAGTTTCCAACTAGAAAAAATCCCATTGGTAGAAAATGGGTATTTAAAAAGAAGTTGAATGCAGAAGGAAAAGTGGAGAAATACAAAGATCGGTTAGTAGCAAAGGGTTATTCCCAGGTTGAGGGAATTGATTTTGGTGAGATTTTTTCTCCTGTTGCCAAGTTAACCTCCATAATATTTCTGTTATCTGTTGCTGCTACATTTGATTTTGAAATAGAAAAAATGGATGTGAAGACAACATTCCTATATGGGGATCTGGAAGAAAAAATATATATGAAGCAACCAAAAGGTTATATTGTGAAGGGAAAGAAGGAGTTGGTATGCAAGCTGAAAAAGTACCTGTATGGTTTAAAACAATCACCAAGATTGTGGTATCAAAAATTTGATACTTATATGATGGGACTTGGCTTTACAAGAAGAAAATAAGATCATTGTGTGTATTTTAAATTAATTGATGATCATTTGATTTATTTGGTATTATATGTGGATGACATGTTGTTGATAAGAAACAACAAGGAGATTATCCAGGATGTCAAAACTCAGTTGTCCTCTAAATTTTACATGAAGGATCTTGGTGCTTCAAATTTCATTTTGGGCATGGAAATTAAAAGAGATTAGAAAAGGAGGAAACTCTAGTTAAATCAGAGAAAATATGTCGAGACAATATTGCAGAGGTTTAATATGCAGGAATGTAAGCCGGTCAAGGTTCCTATTCTTGTTGGTGTAAATTTATCTACGGATCAGTGTCGCAAGACACATGAAGAAGAGGAGAACATGTCTCATGTGCCATATGCAAGTGCAATTGCCAGTTTGATGTATGCAATGGTCTGTACTAGACCGGACATTGCACATGCAGTGGGAGTTTTGAGCAAGTATATGTCAAAACCAAGGAAAGAGCATTGGACAACAGTAAAAATGGTTTTTAGGTATTTGCGTGGCACTGCTAGCTATGGATTGTGCTAGCAAGGAATACCGGAATTAGATAGAGTGGTGGATATACATGGCTTTGTGGATGCAGACTGGGCTGGAGATTTACAAGCAGGTATGTGTTTAACCTGTGTGGAGGAGCAATAAGTTGGATGAGCAAAAGATAGGTTGTAGTGGCACTTTCAACTACAAAAGCTAAATACATGGCAACAACTCATTTAAGTAAGGAAGAAGTATCGTTACAAAGATTGTGTTCAGGTATTGGGTTGGTACAACAAGCTGTAAGGATAGAGTGTGACAGTAAGGGTGAAATTTTTCTAGTGAAGAACCTTGCTTATCATTCAAAGACAAAGCACATTGATGTTCAATATCACTTTGTGAGAGACATGATTGATGAAAATAAAGTATCACTGATGAAGGTGGACACTTTGAAGAATGTTGCAGACTCATTAACAAAATCTATGAGCACTGAGAAGTTCTCTTGGTGTTGAGGATCCATGGGCATTGATGCCATGTATTGTTGACTATGTAACCCTGTAACCCTCTGTATGCAAAGAAAAAAAACAAGTGGGAGAATGTTGGGTATGTGTTATATTATTTGAACGAGTAGTAGTGTCTGAGTGTTGCATCGGGTGCACAGGGGGGTTAGGGGGGGCTCATTATATTTAGGTGGTTTTTCAGCACATGGTTTCTTTGCCGATGGTTTTCTATTTCCGGTTAAGGAATTAGGGTTTTGGACTAATCCAGGTCGTTGGGTTAGGGTTTTGAATGTCGTTGGCTCCTATATGTATTTTGTATTGTAAATATTGTACCATGATGAATAATATAGAATATGTTGGTTTTCCCGGATTGGGTTTCCAGGGAAAAAATATTTGTGTAATGTTTGTATTTTCTATTGTATCTTTTCTATTCCTTTACTGAATATCTGTTTGCAGTAGATATTGTACAAGGTTAAAATCTACATAATTAAACTAGCCACACAGTCCTTTGCCATTTTTTGTTACCTAGAATCCACAAAGTGACAAGGGGAGGGAATACGGGGCAAAAGGAAGGGCACGAGTTTGATTACTTTGCCAAAAAGGAAAACTAACTAGAATTCACGATATTGAGAGGGTGGCAAAGCCACTCACATGCAAGGTGTGGGCACAATTAATTATTTACAATAACTTGAAATAAATTGCAATAAACAAAATAGCCACACAACTTTGCCTTAAGGAAAAAGGTGGGAAAAATAAATAAATTTTGCAACCTCACAACTATGGAACAATGTGGAGGGAAATCCTACCGATTTTGTGCGAAGGTGGGTAAAATAAATTGAAATCAAATAAAATAAGTTACACTAGCCACTCAAACTTTTCTTTGTGGGAGAAGTGGGGAAAACAAATTAAACAAAAATAAAAATTAAACAACTAATATAGCCAACACGGTATTCCAAGGGTGGAAAATCCACTCACATGAAAGATGTGGGCAACCCAAACTAAGAAATACTTTACAAATTACAAATTATGAAAATGAAAAGAATGCAAGCCCAAGAGACTCTCTTGGAATGCTTACAATGATTTGGAAAGTAAGAACAGAGAGAGGGTTTTCACCAAGGCATTTGGATGCTTCCTTGAGCTCCTTGTGGCCAAAATTTGGCAGCACCTCCCCTTGGACTGGCGAAAACCTGCAAAAAACAAGTAATGCTTGCTGGAAATTGCTAAAAAATACTTAAAATGAGTTAGTTTTGGGTTAGTATATAGACAAAAAATTTGTGTACAAAATCTAAACTTGTAAATTGATTTGAAAGAAATATTTAGATGATTATATAAGTGTATAAAATAAGTAAATAAGAGATGAAATTAATATCATAAATTTAAGTGAAGTGAAATGAAGCTTTTGGAGTCCACTCCTCCAAGATTTGAGTAACCTCCAAACCTGTAAAATATTTGCTACACAATGAGGCAAGAAGGTGAGACATCCTAGATGGTCTACAAAATACTTTGCAAACACAAAGAGAAACAACTCACATAAACCTATAGCAATACTACTACAAGTTTATCCCCAACAAAATACTTTTCTTGGGGTTCTTCAAGTAAAACAATGCAAACAATAGCTTAGACAGAAATTCACAATATTACCTCAAGCATAGGAAAACACCAAATGAGAGCAGCCAAAGAGCACCAAGAGTACATCAAGAGAACACCAACAGTTCCTCCAAATCTTCACTTATATTAATCAAAGGAGTGGTTGCACTATGGCATCAATATTACAAGAGAGAAAATGGGGGAAGACCAAGAGAGAATGGGGAGAAAAATGGGAAGCATGGAGTTGCTCTGAAATTATGTCTAAAATGAGTAGAGGGGCCTTTATTCTAAGGGAGGAAGAGAAGAGAGACCCCCCTTGCATTCATTACGAGTGTCACTCCCAAAATAGGGAGGCTCACTAAAAGGGGGGGGCACCATGAGAGAGGGAAACTCCCATTAGAAGAGGAAACTAAAAAATGGGCGAAAAAACCCCCTATAATAAGTTTAAAACTCTCTCTAATGCCCCAAGGGGTCACCCAAGATGTGGAATGGGTCCCCCATGTGGTCACCATCACTAAATGGCCAATCCAATGGAGATGGTGAGCCCTGCAACAGCTAAATTCTCCCCCGTCTCTAAAGTTAATTTGAATAAGAGGTAGGAAAGGGGAAATTTGATTTATTTGACCCCCTATTACATATAAATGATTTAGGAAACAACGTTTCCCCCTTTTCCCATGTTTTACAACTTTAGGCAAAATTTGTCATTTTTTATTTAGCCAATTATTTGTTGATTTTTTACTGACTTGGACTACTCATGAACATTGACCTAGAAAAACTTGTCCAATTGAGATGAAACTTGGTCCAATGGTGTAGGGGGTCATAAAAATTTTTATTTGAGTACCCATACCCCTATACAAAATCCCCAAGAACCAATTGTTTACATTTTTCATCAAAAATAATTAAAATTTTAATTATACAAAAAATCCTATCAAAAGTTAACAAAATTCCACAAGACTCTAGGATATGTCTAACATGGTCATTTAAAACACTTAAAACCTTATTTACCCCTTGGGATCGATCATTAGAACGTCTTTCACCACTTTGGAGGATTATTTGAGTGAAAAACTCAAGGATAATTAAAATCGTCGGTAAGCAAGATTAATTACCTGAGGAAAAAAAACACTCGATGAAAGGACTTCCCTAATGATTAAGTCCTAGGAAACTAAATAAAAATTTACCCATGCTAACACATTACATGATTATCCGATGCAGGGGAGCAAACATTATGTGTACAAAGAAAGAAGTTATGGGGGAAAAACTTCCCTACTGAGCTATAAGTCTTCAAACATGTTGTACCACAAGGAAAATATCTTCATGGTACATGACATTGACACCTAGTTGAAGTAGGTGGTTAACACTAATAAAATGGTAGATAAAGGGGGATTGGAAAAAATAGCACCTAAGAATGTGGTAACTCCAGAGCAAGTGCACCCTCCAGAAAGGAACTCATAGAAACGGATTAAATGACACCATAAGCCATGAAGTAATCCCTAATACCATATCACTATCACACTTACTCTTGAAGGGTTTCTTTATTTCCTTCTTCCCTCAGGACCTATCCTTCTACCTGTGTTCTTTTATTTCCTATCAAGGTGGAACACCTAACAAAGTTGGATGAAGGTCCTCCCATACTTAAACTTTCCAAATCCCATGGGTTCCTAGGCTGGTGTGATGCTTGAAGGGGATACTTAGGTGAATTGTTTACATGGATTATATATTAAGTTACAACTTAATTTTCATGCTTTAAGGACTAATGTTTCTTATGAACCTTGGTTAACCATACTTTATACTTTGAATTTTCTTGGATGACCATGACATGGTTCTTTGAC
>JASDQU010027754.1:6213-17001 GCA_032191745.1 Picea mariana | reverse complement strand
GGAGGAATTTACAACTTACATACTTTCTTCCTTCTGAGAATTCATCTAGTTGTATTTATTCTTTCATTATAAAAATATATCTGAATTCTTATAAATTCCTCTTTTTATTCTTTCCATATCTTTGTTGCTCATGCTCTGTTCCACATTCCTCCTTCTTCGTCATACTTCTTGTATATATTTTATGGTCCACGGGAGCCCCAATCCCAATCCATTTATGGACGAATTCTTTTAAATTTCCAAGACTGTAACATACATTATTATTTTTGAGAAAATTCAGAAAACTATTTTCGAGTCAATTTTGATTGTATTTTATAAATATGAGTTTTGAGTATAAGATATCTGAAATCAAATTATCAAAATCGTATTTTGATCTTAATAATTAGCTCTCTTTCAAAGTTATCTTGTGCAATTGGATAATTTCCTTTTATTTAGAATGTGATGGACRTGAAGATAYTATCATTTTATGTGTTTTCTACAATGTGTGTGTGTTTCCYGATCGACTTCWTAGAARCTCTCTATTATATTTATTTTTCAACAATTTGAATTTTCTTGATATATAAAGATTTGTATTCTATCATTTGACATAATCCTATATTATTTTTGATATAAAATATTTAAAGAATATCTTTAGCCAAAGAGGAGTACCACCTCTATAAAAATGCATAGGGATTCATATCCTCATGAAGTTGTCATTTCAGTTCTAACAGATTCAAATGCCAACATTTTTGGAGATCGTACAAGGGAGACATTTATTTTCAAGATATTTGAGGCCTTGCTTCATATCAGATTGAGGAACTAGAGTCTGCATGGCTCAAGGTTTTGAAATGAAAATTTAAGAAAATGGCTTCTAGTTATATATGCATGAAGTTTATACAAAGATTATTGAAATATTTTTCAATGACCTCAAAAAGATCCAAGAAGCACGGAAGATTCGGGAGAATGAACTCCATAGAAACTCCATTGGAAAGACTAAAAAATATCAAGAAGATGTATATATCGACTCCCATGAAGAACTTAATTCATGTCATGATGCTCCTTTACCTTCTGCACCTATCCCATCAATGGTTTCAAGAGATGAATAAAAAGGAACAACTGCCCAAAGAAGAAGGTGACAACATAGAGGCCCTTTAAATCTACCAGAAGAAAATTTCTAGATGCCTAATATTCTTATGGAAACATTTTCAACATTATTTGGAAATAATTTGGAGGATGCAGAGAAACATTTGTATCGATTAAATTTTGAATGTCAATTTTTTAATCTTACTAAAGATAATATTATATATTGAATATTTTTACAAACTCTAGGTCGGAATGCTCTTGAATGGTCCCATTCATTGCCCCCTGGTACCATTACTGGTTGGGACATATTAGAATATTTATTTTCTGAAAAAATTTCCCACCCACCCTCTCCTATATGGAAGAAATATAATGAAGTGACTAATTTTAAAGAAGAATATAATAAAAGATTGGATGAATTTTTTGAATCAAGTCATATTGCTGAAAATGAAGATGAAAATTCCAATTTGCAAGAAGAAAATTTCAGCCTCCTATATACTCCATATGAAGATCTTTCAAGTATAAAATTTGAGATTGAAATCAAGGAACCTTCACCAAATGCATTTGAATATTTCAACCTTGCAATAGATGATTAAAAGTCACCAAAACACTTGCAACAAGAATAATTGGTGAAAGAATTGAATCTTGAAAAGAATGATGAGCAAGATTGTCATTACATAAAGGAAGAATCTTTTCATGACATTGTTTGTTAGGGACCTAACCTCCCAAGTCCCTCACATAGGTAGAATAATATAATTCCATGTAATAAAGGACAATATTAATAAGGCCTAGCAATAAGGAAGAATAAGTCATATGTAGGAAGACCTAATAGAAGCTTCCGCTTCTAGAAGGATCTTCCTCTAGATTGTTCTTTTGGATAAATAGAGTATAAATAGAAGTAGAGGGCATGAGAAATATTTTCTTGGATATTATTGTAATAGAGATCTACTTTGCTGGAGGTTTCCCCCTCGAAGAGGCAAGTGAACATTTCTATCAGTAATCCAAGTGTTCTTCCTAGTGTTATTCTGGTATTGTTTTGATTATATCATTGATTGTCTATTATTTCTAGCTAAAATATTATGTTTTGCATAGTATTTTATATCTGGAATACTACAAGTGGTATCAAAGAACCTTCCTTGGCAAAAAATTGTGGGTTAATGTTTTTTTGGAGGGTAGAAGCGTATTTTGGCATCTTAAAGCTACAAAAATCTATCATTATGTGCATAAAATTGTGGTCAAGGAGTAATACACGAAGGAAATACAAGTGGTACCTAAGTGCACATCTATTGGCCACCCTTGTAACCCCTATTGGTACCCCATCGAGTGGTAGCGCATGAGACAACATCGATATATGGAATGACCTAGATCTCCTAAATCCCTCCATAGATAAACCAATCCGTCATCTGATTGTTATGTTTCCACCGAGAACAACACTCAGGAATATACTCTCTAGTACCTAGGTATTTGGGTAGTACGACTAAGGGCACGGTATATCCTCCTTAGTTGGTGCCCTGAGATATTGGGTCGAGTACTACTGTTGGACCATGCACGTACATCAGAGAGTTATAGCACAGGGAAAACCCTTGTCTGTAAAAACATTGAATATCCTACCCCCGGGGACAAAATAAAAAAATGAAACAAAACATACAAGATTTATTGTCGTGCAATTGTTCCTTTTGCATTCTGGTTGTGAAATTACTACACATTTCTTCCTATTAATCATTTGGCAATTTCGTCACTATAATATTATTTGGGATAGAGTATAACTCCGTAGGAGTAAACAAAAATGAGTATATTAGTCCCACCGACATACGTATTTGGGACCTATCCCACTGGGTTCCTCTCTTGGCCCCAATTCCAGCGATACCTATCATTTTTAACACAATTTTTTTTGTGGACCCGACCCATCTCCAACACCGTTATTTGGATCCTATCCCTTTGGATCCCCATTTTCACCTTGATCATAGTGGTTCCTATCATGTGACACCCTTTTTATCCATGGTGCCACCCACCCCTCCAGGCCCATTTTGTTTCCCCTATACCATTTTCCTTCTACTTTATCCAAATGACTACCACATGAGCCCAAGAAATCAATTCCTTGATTACTGACAACCACCAAAACAAGGAAGATATCAATCCTCTCCATGCCAACATTAGCTCCATCAATTCAGCTATTGAGATCCTCAAGGAACAATTTTCCCACATCAAATACACCAAGGAACAATGTTCCGACATCAAAGACCTCAAGGAACAATGTTCCCATATCAAAGACCTCAAAGAACACTTCCTGGGTTGTTCCTAGAACCCTTCCTCTTCTGAACAACCATCTTATCAGGATTACCATGAATCTTCCCGTTACCAAGGCCCTCATACTACCCACTTTTTCTGAGACCTCTTCCCTCTTAGAATTGAGGTGAACAAATTTGATGGATCAGATCCTACAGGCTGGGTCACCAAAATGGAACATTATTTCTCTTTGCATGACATTACTAATGATTTATCAAATCTTCATTATGGTGTCCTACATATGGATCCAGAACAATGGCAATGGTGGCAATGGAAAAAAAAGGAACCCCAAGGATATCTTTCTTGGACACAGTTTGTGTCTGAACGTTATGACCTCTTTGACTCTAACACCCACCATTTAGGTTGTTTCACCAAGTTAAAGTAGTATGGGACATTGGAAGACTTTATTTCCACATTTGAGCAGTTGGATTTTATAACGGAGGGCATGTCAGATGATTTCTTTAGTGAATTCTTTATCAGTGGCCTCAAAGATGAAATGTGTGCCCATGTTCTCATGGCACACCCCCAAACTTGGTTGGAAGATACTCAACGAGCTAAGGAATCCCAACATATTGTGTCCTCCCAGACCCACAAAACCTCCTTTCCTCCTCACCCTAAACCAACAAATTTTTCCCCACCAACAACTCCCCTCAAGATCCAAAAATTAACCAAGGTTGAAATGGATGAACGTCAACTCAAGGGTCTTTGTTATAATTGTGATGAAAAATATTTTATTGGGCACAATTGTAAGGAATAAAATATTTTTATGGTTGTGATTGAGGATGTTTCTAAATAATATGTTGTTGTTCCTCCTGTGGAGGAACTACCACCACCTTTTGGCCTCACCCCACCCTTTGACACCCTAGACATGGAGCTGGTGATTTCACTTAATTCCCTTACTGGCTTCTTTTCTCCCTAAACTCTAAAATTAATTGGTTACATCAAAAATAGGAAATTCATCATCCTTGTGGACAGTGGTAGAAACCATAACTTTATTCATCACTACATTGACCAAGAGGTCAATTGTTACATCCATGCCATCAATATTTTCAAATCATGATTTCCAATGGTGGTTCCTTGAAATGTGGGGGACAATGTGAAAATGTGCGACTTCAAATCGGTAAGTATCACCTGAAATCCCATATGTTTTATATAGACATGGATGGTTGTGACATTGTTCTTGGTGTCAAATTGTTACGCACTCTAGGCCTTATTCTCATGGAATTTAAGGACTTAACCATGCAATTTCAACAGTAGAGACAACTGTATAAGTTCCAAGGAATCACCGCAGGATCCCCTGAGATCATTAGTTCCCATCACATGGAAAATATCCTCAAAAACTTCATTAGAGAATTATCACCCAACTCTACTCCATTCATGTTTTTGATACACCTTTTGTGCATCTCGATCTCCAATCTATCCTCTCCTTCCACCATGTTGTTTTTACCACCCCCCAAGACCTTCCCCCTTCCCGTGGAGTCCATGATCATTCCATCCCTCTCATCCTGGGAAGTCTTGTTCCCAATGTTTGGCCTTATCGTCATCCCTTTGACCAGAAGAATGAAATTGATAAAATTAAGTACTAAAATTCAGTGTTATWTGTCCCAATAMTAGCCCCTATTCTTCCCCTATGGTCATGGAACTCAATAAATAAGGTACTTGGGGCATGTGTCTTGATTTCTATGCCCTCAAAAAACTCAAAATCAAAGGAAAAATCTCCATTCCTGTCACTGRTGACCTCTTGGATGAATTAAGTGGTGTTCGGTACTTCACCAAATTGGATCTACGTTCTAGCTACCACCAGATCTRTATGAAAGAAGAATGCATTCCCAAGGCTGCATTTCAAACTCATGAGGGTCATTATGAATTCTTGGTAATGGCCCTTGGATTGTGTAATGCTCCTTCCACTTTCCAAAGTCTTATGAATCATGTCTTACATCCTCTTCTCCATCATTTTGTATTTTGTATCTATAGTAAAACATGGCCATCCCATATCTCCCATTTGAATCAAGTTCTCCATCTACTCTCTAAACATCAACTTTTCCTCAAACAATTTAAATGTGCCTTTGGTGCCAAAGAAGTGTAATACCTGGGTCATATTTTCGACAAGGATGTTGTTCGTGTGGATCCTAAGAAAATTAAATCTATGTAACATTGGCCTCGCCCTAAAACTCTTAAGAGCCTGCATGGTTTTTTGGGTTTAACAAGATATTATAGGAATTTTGTTCAGAATTATGGAAAGACTACATATCCTCTCACTTCCCTCCTTAAAAATAATTCTTTCACTTCGACTTCAGCTGCAAATCATTCCTTCCAAGTCATAAAATATGTTATGTGCTATAACCCTGTCCTAGCTCTCCTAGACTTCACAAAGACATTTTTATTGGAATGTGATGCTTCTAGGAAAGGAATTGGAGCCGTCCTCATGCTATATGGTAGGCCCTTGTACTTCACTAGAAAATAACTTTTAGAGTAAAATTTGGTCCAATCTATTTATGAAAAGGAAATTTTAGCTATTCTGCATGTTGTGGATCTCTTGCGTCCTTATTTTTTGGGTCAACAATTCCAAATAAAAATTGATCATCGAAGTCTCAACTATTTCCTGGAACAATGAATTTCATCTCCGATGCGACAAAAATGGGTCACCAAGATATTTGGATATGACTATGAGATCATTTACAAGAAGGGCAAGGAAAATGTAGCGGTCGATGCTCTTTCCCAGAAATATGAAGAAGACATGTCCTTTTTCTACCTCTCCTCCATTATACCAGATTGGCTCCAAGTTCTTTGTCAGGAATGGTTGCAATACCCCAAAATTTCTATCCTACTCCACCAATTGCAACACAATTCTTCAATTTCTCCAAGGTACTTTTAGCATAATGAAGATATTCCCTACACAGGTCATTTGTATTTATGCAAGAAATCCTAACTTAAATCCATGGTGCTTTCTGAACTTCATGCCTCAACCACAACTGGGCATTCGAGGTTTACCAAAACCTATGAATGGGTTAAATGTTATTTTTTCTGGGAGTGTATGAAACATAACGTATGCACCTTTGTGGCTGAATGTGAGGCTTGTCAACACAACAAGGGAGAAAATGTTAAATCCCCAAGAACACTCCAACCACTTCTGATTCCCCCTACTATTTGGAGATATATTTGTATGGATTTCATTTTGGGATTACCTAAATCGGGAAATAAGTCAGTCATCATTGTGTTAGTAGATCATCTCTCCAAATATGCTCATTTTTGTGCACTTCAACACCCATTCACAGCCACCAAAATGGCTCAAATATCAATGGATAATATCTTCAAGCTTTATGTAATGCCTAATTCTATTGTCTTTGACAGAGATCCCACTTTCACCATAATTTTTTTTCAAGAATTGTTCAAGCTACAGGGAACCCATTTGCATCTCAACACTTCCTATCACCCCCAGACGAATGGGCAAACTGAAGTTCTCAACAAGTGTTTGGAAACATATTTGAGGTGTTTTTCATCTGAGTAGAAAAATTGGTGGGCCCAATGGTTACCCCCAGATGAATGGTGGTACAACACATCTTACCATACATATACTCGCATGACTCCTTTTGATGCAGTCTATGGACAAAATCCCTAATCAGTTCTCTCCTATATTCCAGGTATCTAGAAGGTTTAGGAACTTGAAAAAATCTTATAGTCCGCGAGGATATTATTTGTGCTCTCAAAGAAAATTTGGTCATGGCTCTGAATCCCATGAAGCGACAAGAAGATCGAGGTCATTCTGAATTCCATTTTGTTGAAGGGGACCAAGTATTTCTTTGACTACAACCTTATAAGGAGACTTCACTCAAATCTCAACATTGTCATAAACTTGCACCCAAATTTTATGGTCCTTATATAGTGCTCAAGCATGTGGGATCAGTGACCTATTAGTTAGTTCTACCAAGTCAGTCGAAGCTCCATCCTTTTTTTATGTTTCCTTCTTAAAGAAGGTGATTAGAACTAAGTGACAAACTCAAACTAGTCTCCCTGAGTTGAATGAATAAGGCTCCATATGGTTGCAACCACGAGGAATATTGGCCCATAGAGAGCATGTTCTTCATCAGTGCACTATCTAGGAAGTGTTACTCCAATGGAAAGATACACCACCTGAAGATGCCACCTGGTAGTCATCCACCATTCTACAACAATTCACTCATCTGAAGCATTGAGGATAAGGCTATTCTTCAAGGGGGAGGGGATTTTAGGGACCTAACATCCCTAACCCCTCACGTAGGTAGAATAATATGATTCCATGTAATAAAGGCCAATATTAATAAGGGCTAGAAATAAGGAAGAATAAGTCAAATGTAAGAAGACCTAATATAAGCTTTCGCTTCTAGAAGGATCTTCCTCTAGATTGTTATTTTGGATAGATAGAGTATAAATAGAAGTAGAGGGTATGAGAAATCTTGTATTGGATATTATTTTAATAGAGATCTACTCTACTAGAGGTTTCCCCCTTGAAGAGGAAAGTGAACATTGCTATCAATAATCAAAGTGCTCTTTCTGGTGTTATTATGGTATTATTCTGGTATTGTTTTGATTATATCATTGCTTCTGTGCCATTTCTAGCTAAAATATTTATGTTTTGCATATTATTTTATTTCTGGAATACTACATTGTTGATGAATCAAGAACCTTGGAAGTGATTGGAGATAAGGAGAAAGATGAATGTATTCTAAGCTTGGAAACTCCTCATCCAATCAAACACAATATTATTTTTGAGTAACCAAGAATTGATTTCATTAAATCATGCTTCCAGAGCATTGTTGATGAAGCAATGCAATCATATCCTCAGCACACCAAGATCATTTTTTTTCCAGTACGCATTAAGAGTGCCCCTGACTCATTGATAGAAGTATCAATATGTTATACAACTATGGATTTCATTCTAAAGGTCAATTGGATGCTTAAATGGCTCCATTGGAAATCTACCTACACCTAAAAAAGTGTCTCCTTATTTCAAGTAAGTTATGGTAGGTAAATCATGTATGTGCATAGTTTGCTTCTTTAGTTCATGTTTTGCACTACAAGGAAGTCACTATATTGATATAATATTTGAAAATAAATCCATGAAAGAAGAAGAATTGCAAGAATTTGCTTCGAAGATGACTTGTTAAGAACCAAACATCAATATAGCATATAAAAACCTCAAGAAAAGTACTCAACGCCTTGAAAAAGAGATAATTTCAGATAATAAGCCTCTTCAAGGGGACAACCTCCTTTTACCCCACTTAAATGTTCAAGTACCAGATGATTCAAAATGAAAATGTCTCCTTGGTATATATAGGAGACTAGGAGGTATAATTACAAATAATGGCCTAAAGCTGACATAATTAAAATAGCATTACTAATCTAATATGCCCCAATTAAGGGGTAATGACCCAATATTAGGGCTTAACATGACTCCATAGCCCAATTGAGAAGGAAATTAATTTTCATATTCTAGCTTGTTTGTTATATCTGAAGGAAAATTATTGGGGCACATAGTTAGTAAAGAAGGAATATACATTGATTTGAAAAGAGTCACATTCGTTAATGAACTAAATCTGCCACATTCAAATAAAGGGGTACAATCATTTTTTGTTAAAATAAACTTTGTAACAAGATTTTTCCCTGACTATGAAAGCATTCTCAATCCAATCAATTTATTTTTAAATAAGGATCAGAGGTTTGAATGGACTTCAGACATTCAAAATTCTTTCAATAATATTAAATGTGCGATCACCACAAGACTTGTGCTTATCAACCCATATTTTAATAGATATCATATTTGATATTCTTTTGCTATAGAAGGGGTTGTGGCTTCAGTCCTTACACAAATAAATTCTAAAAAGGAAGAAATTCCAATAAGCTTTGAGTAGAACTCTTCATGATTATGAGCTAAAATATTCAAAATTATTGGAGAAAAAAACACTCTCTCTTGTTAATGCGGTGGCACATTTTAAAACTTATATTATGAATTCTCATGTTATAGAATATGCTTGATATTCACCGGTGAAGATGCTCCTAAATCAACAATTGAGAGACAAAAAGCGGGACAATTGGATGGCTAAGATTCAAGAATATGATATTGAGATCAAACCTTTAAAGGAACTTAAAGGAAAGGTATTATGTAAACTTATTGTTGATAATGAAGCATTGAATGGGGTGGTGTCGTGTTCAGTTGGAAAAGTTATGTTAAATTCAGAATGGTACAAGGACATCATTTTCTATTTGAGATCTGGAAAATTCCCAATCAATATAAATCCCAGGGAAAGAAGATCTGTAAAAATGAAATCAGATAAGTATGTATTGATCACATAATTATTGTTCAGAAGAAATTATGATGGAATTTTATTGAGGTGTGTAGATGCAACAAAATCTCAAGAATTGATAAAAGAATTTCATGAAGGAATATGCAGAGGAAATTTTGCACCAACCACTACTGCACACGAAATAATAAGAGCTAGATATTATTGGCCATAAATTTTTAAGGACTCATATGAAATGGTAAGAAAATTTCTTTCTTGTAAAAACTTTTCAGGAAAAATGAAGATTAATGCAATGTGTTTGCAACCTATACTGGTGGAAGAACCATTTTCACAATGGGGACTTGATGTCATTGGGGAAATAAACTTGAGATCCAGTAAAGGACATGTATACATTATTACTACCACATGGAAGTTTCATGAAATGGAAAGAGGCAATAGCATTGAAAAGGGTTGATTATGAAGAATTGATAAAGTTTATTAAAGATAATATTCTATCAAGGTTTTTTGGTACTAGAGAAATTCATCACTGATAATGGGTCGATTTTTATTGGATCAAAGTTTACTAAAGTTTTTGGGAAATTTTGTATCATAATGGGGCAATCATCAAATTACTATCCCCAAGGAAATGGGCTTGATGAATCTATGAACAGAACATTAATCCAAATTCTGAAGAAGATAATTGATCAGAATAAAAGAAATTGGCATTTAAAATTGACAAATCCATAATGGGAAAGCATGATTACACCAAAGGATAGCACTGGAGTATCCCCATATTCATTGGTGTATGAAAAATAATAAAAAATTACACTTAGTCTTGAAATGAATGCTCTAAATTATGAAGTAAACATTCAAGATACAAAAAATTCTTCTACTTTACACAAGAGATTGAATCGGTTATTTAATTTGGAAAAAGAAACAATTGAGGCCTTGATGAAAGAATGTCAGAGAAAACAAAATTTAAAGAGGTACTTTTATCAAAGTGCAACAATAAATAATTTCCAAAAAGGTGTATTGGTGTTGTTGTGGAATAAAGAAAAAGAAAATCCCTCAATTCATACAAAATTCGAAGCACGCTGGATCGGGCTGCATATTATTGAAAAGATTATAAGTTTCAATTCATATATGCTCATGGACATGAAGGGAACAATATTGATGTTTCCAGCCAGTG
>JASDQU010027753.1:19056-29239 GCA_032191745.1 Picea mariana | reverse complement strand
CCCCCCCTCTCAGTAATCCAACATTTGCAACATTCATTTCTTTTAAATTCGGGCTTCTCAACTTTATGGCGTTGTTTGTACTTGAACCCTGTTTGGAAAGACGGGACCATACACAGAGTTTCTTCTGTAGAATATTGTTACCGAATTCTGTTTTTGACAAGGAATTTGAATCAGAGAGATCGTTTACGTTTTTTTTTCGGATACACTGGATATTGTCACAAACCGTTGGCTTTTTAATTTAGGAACTGAACTGAGAATATTCTGATTTAAGTGAACCCTGTCATCCTTGTGTATTCTCTGTATTCCTCCATTTTGCAATGTATCCATCCGTGAAGTATTCTTGTGTATTCTAACTGCATTTTCCAATGTATCAATCTGTGAAGTATCATTCTTCACTATAACTCTAATGTTCCCTAAGTTATCAATGACCCTGGGTGATGAATAATCCACATTCACATTTACAAGAGCTAACACATTCCTCTTAACTGTAGAGTGATAAATTGTGAAATAAAGAGAAATGCAGAGAGAAAGAATAGAACAGTATATTGGAATGTATGAAGAAGAGATTACAATGTAATGGGAGATGGCTGAGCTAAATAGGCTCAACCAAGACAAAAATAGAAAGTACAATTGTCCAGTACAACTGGCAGTGTACAGTCAGACTGTTGAGGTTACATTATATTTAACACTCCCTCTTAAAATCAACAGTTACAATCATCATCACTGACTATGCCTATGTGATGTCTCTGAAAATCAAAAACTGACTTTCCCAGTGGCTTTGTAAATATATCAGCAAGCTGATCTCGAGAACCACAAAATTGTAGTGCAATAACCCCATTATTGACTAGCTCACGTATGAAATGAAACCGAGTGTCATTGTGTTTACTTTTCTTGTGAAACACATGGTTCTTGGATAAAGCAATTGCTGATGTATTGTCACAGAAAATAGGAGTTGGATCCTTTTCTGTTTGTGTCATATCTTTCAATATCCGTCTCAGCCACACAGCTTGACAAGATGCTGAGGTAGCAGCTACATACTCTGCCTCTGCAGAAGATATTGGAACAATTGGCTGCTTCTTTGATGCCCATGAAATCAGGTTCGTGCCCAGTTGAAAAACATGTTCAGATGTGTTTTTCCTATCATCTAGGCTACCTGCAAAATCACTGTCTGTGTAACCAGAAAGTTGATTACTATTAGATTTAGTGTACCATAAGCCAAAATTGAGAGTTCCTGCAACATATCTCAAAATTCGTTTTGCCATTTTCCAATGCGAATCTTTGGGTGATTCCATGAATCTGGAAACAAGGCTGACTGCATACATAATGTCAGGCCTAGTTGCTGTAAGATACAACAAACTGTCTACTAAACTTTTGTACAGGGTAGAGTCCACAATATGACCTTCATCATTCTTTCTCAATTTTGTGCCTAATGGTATGGGGGTTTCTGCTGGATTGCATCCTTCCATGCGAAATCTTTTGATGATGTCTACTGCATACTTTTGCTGATAGACAAAAATTCCTTTGGTTGATTGATGAATCTCAATCCCTAAAAAATATTTCATTATGCCAAGATCTGTCATCTCAAACTCAGATTGCATGGCATGTTTGAAATCTGTTAACTCAAGATTTCCTGTATAGATCATGTCATCAACATATAAACATACAATTAGAATTTTATCGTGCTGATCTGATTTGGTGTAAAGAGTTGGCTCATTTTGACTTCTTCTGAAACCACTTTTGATCAGATAAGTGTCAATTCTTCTGTACCAAGCTCTTGGAGCTTTCTTTAAGCCATACAAGGCTTTCTTCAACCGATACACTTTGGCTGGGTGCCCTTGGACTTCAAATCCAGGTGGTTGATCGACATAAACTTCTTCTTCTAAGAAACCATTCAAGAATGTTGACTTGACATCCATCTGGTATACTTGCCATTTGTGTTGTGTTTCTATGGCCAATAGAGTCCTTACAGTGTCTAATCTTGCTACTGGAGCAAAAGTTTCACCATAATCAGTACTTGGTTGTTGTGAGAATCCTTTGGCAACAAGTCTTGCCTTGTGCTTTTCAATCTACCCTTTTTCATTGAGTTTAGTTGTGTAAACCCACTTGACACCAATACTTTTCTTGTGTCTTGGAAAATCAACAAGGTCCCATGTCTTGTTCTTCTCAATGGAGTCAATTTCTTGGTTCATGGCTTGAACCCAATGTGGCTCCTTAGTTTCTTCCTTAAAGGATGTAGGTTGACATGACATTAAAGCAAAAAGATTGTGTTGCTCAAAGTCATCCAACTGCTGATGGATTTCTCTCAAACTTCGAGTTCTCTGATTCTGTGGTTCAGAGAATGATTCTCTGCTGGAAGTTGAGTGATCTTGAGAATGTTCAGGTTGTCTTTGTACTTGCAATATTGGAAGAATATTTTGAGGTATTTTCTGTTCTGAATTTTCTGTGTTTTCATAACTTGGTAGCAATGGATTTTGATTGTCCACTTGCTGATTTTTTGAATCATTCCAGAATTGATTTT
The DNA here is from genome assembly GCA_032191745.1 of Picea mariana. Classification (NCBI taxonomy): domain Eukaryota; kingdom Viridiplantae; phylum Streptophyta; class Pinopsida; order Pinales; family Pinaceae; genus Picea; species Picea mariana. The sequence continues at coordinate 26,721 of JASDQU010027753.1, read as the reverse complement.
CTAGAAATTGTACATCTCTGCTGAGAATTAATTTCTTGGTGATGGGATTGTAAAGCCTATAAGCTTTGGATGTTTCACTATAGCCAGTGAAAATAAAATTTTCACTTCTGTCATCAAGTTTCTTCCTTAATTCGGAAGGTATGTGAGAATATGCTATGCATCCAAATGTCCTTAGATGTGCTACATTGAGCTTTGTCCCACTCCATGCTTCTTGGGGGACTTTCATCTTTAGACTGGTGGTTGGAGATCTATTCAAGAGATAAACTGAGCATGCTATTGCTTCAGCCCAAAAAGTATTTGACAAGTGTTTCTCTTTAAGAAGTGTTCTTGCCATATTCATTATTGTCTGATTTTTCCTTTCATCCACTCCATTCTGTTGTGGAGTATATCTGGTTGTTGTTTGCATGATGATGCCTTGAGATTTGTAGAAATTTGCAAATTCTCTGGAGTTGTATTCTCCTCCTCCATCTGACCTGAGTGCTTTAATATATTTTCCACTATGTTTTTCAGCTTCTGCCTTGAATTCTTTGAATTTTGCAAATGTTTCAGACTTGTGTCTGAGAAAATAGATCCATATTTTTTTGTTGAAATCATCAATAAACGTTAGAAAGTAAAAGCTACCACCTATTGAATCTGTTTGCATTGGTCCATATAGGTCAGTGTGAACAAGTTCAAGATGTTGTTTGGCTTGATTGGAAGACTGTGGAAAACTAGTTCTCTTGTGTTTTCCAAGTATGCAAGACTCACATGGGGGAATTTGTTCTTTAAAGATAGGTAGACCTTTGACCATGGAGTTTTTATGAAGAAGACTTAGACTTTGAAATGGTAGATGTCCAAATCTTGTATGCCAAACCATAGTTTCATTCAGGGTTGATGCACTCTGTGCATATGGTTGACTCAGATTTGCAGTTCTGAGGATAAGGGGAAACATCCTATTTGGAGTCATATGGATTTTAGAAATTAATTTTCTTCTTGGGATTTTGTCATATATCTTACAAGATGTTCCCTCAAAAACTACCTTATAGCCATGTTCAATAAGTTGTCCTACACTCAGCAAATTATGTTTTAAATCTGGAACATGATAGACATTGTATATGTCTTTCTTTACATTCTGTTTAGTAAGAATAGGAACAATTCATTTTCCTTGAACTTTGACTAAATAATCATTTCCAAGTGTAATGTCAGATGTGATTGAAGAATCAATGCATGAAAGTAATTCTTTGTTACCTGTCATGTGATTGTTGCATCCAATATCCAGCAACCAGAGATCTTTAGGTTGATGTTCAGTCTTGTGGCATGAAAGAAACATACCTCCTGAGTTTTCTCCCGTGTGATTTGACACATGCACTTTGCCTGAGAGTTGATCTGCTTGCTTCTTCCTGCATTCAGATTCATAGTTTCCATACTTTTTGCAGTAATAACATTGTATGCTTGTTTTGTCATTTGATCTTCTCCCTCTGCCTCTTTGAGGTTGGAAATTCTGATGTTGATTATGTTGTTGTTTCCTTTGACCTTGGAAATTTTGATTTAGATACTATTGTCTATTACCTCCACTGAAGTGAGAGTTACCTGGATTGCTCCCTCTTCCTTGGTGACCTCTACTTCTTCCTTTGCCTCTCCCTCTGCTGAAGGAGAATTGAGTTTTGAAAGCATTGGAGATTGACTCATCTGTAAGATGCAGTCTGGTCTCATGTGTCACCAGAGAACCAATTAATTCATCTGTTGAAAATATTGACAGATCCTTGGATTCAAGGATTGTTGTTACAACCATTTCAAATTTCTTGGGTAGACTTTTGAGAATATTCTCAAAAATTCGTTGATCAGTGATGGTTTCACCAATCAGTCTGATCTGGTTCACTATGCCCATGACTTTGTTCATGAACTGATCCACAGTTTCGGACTCTGTCATCCTTAGAGTCTCGAATTGCGTCCACAAGGTCTGCAGTTTAACTGTTTTGACCCTGTCATTTCCTTGGTAGGAAGATTTAAGGATGTCCCAGTCCTATTTTGAAGTACCAGTGCCTGTGATTTTTGATAAAATTGAGTCATCCACAAAATTTTGAATCCATAATTTGGCTTTATTTTCTTTGCTCCTCAGTGTTGCCTGAGCAATTTGCTGCGGATTTGTCATGGCAGTGAGGGCGGCTGGATCTGGTTCCACATATCCAAGATGCACTGGTTCCCAACACTCTTGTGCTTGCAAGAACGATCTCATCCGAAGAGACCAAAACTCATAATTCTTTCCCAGAAGAATCGGACCCTGAGTTGGTCCTAAATTGCTAGACGACGCCATAAAACAAATTACAGAAAAAACAGAGGGAAATTTCGTATTTACCTTCGATCGTCGAAATGTCGATTTGTCAATGGCCGAAGGGAGCTTATCAGGCTTGAATTGGCCCTTAGTCTCCTTGCAATGTGACCACACGCCTTACTGTTAAAGCGCTATGGGATTTTCCGGCTCTTTGACTTTCAAATCGCCGAAATGCAAAAAATTGCCTTTGGACAATTCAATGATCTAGATCTTCTTGTGATCTGACGGCCCAGATCTTATCAGAATATCACGAATCGGGATTTCGTGAGTTCTGATGACGAGTTCTTCTGACTCCTCTATTCCTTGATCTCCAATTTACCGATGGCGCTTTCCTTTCGGGAAATTTTGTGATTGCTTTAATCACCTCCATGCGTCCTAACAGATGGACGGTCCTGATTTCTCTTCGCGAATTCGCGATTTGATGTGTTCCAGACTTCTCGTCTCCAGTATCCGCGATTTTCTGAATCTCGTAAAACTGATGGACTTGATTCCTGCCACGCGTCCCAATAGATGGACGGTTCAAATCAGCGTCGGGGATTTCACTTTGGAGATTCCCGATCCCACGATTTTGATGAGATGACGTCAGCTGGGCCCCAAAACGGAGCTTTCCTCCTGTCGGGATTTTGGACTTCGAAGTTCTGAAATGCTCGTGTTTCTTGTCCTCAGGATTCGTGATTTGTCGAATCCTGATATGCCAATGGCCCTTTTCTTTTCTGGAATTTTCCCGAGTCCTCGGATTTATGCCACGCATCCTAGAAAGATGGACGGTCCTGATTCAACCTTGGGATATTGCAACTTGCGATGCTCTGTTGACACAAACTTCTCTGTCAACTTGAAATCCCGGATGCTGAAATGCCGACGGTTTCCTCGATGTCCACCACGTGTCCGATCAAATGGACGGCTGAGATCTGATTGTGATTTCGGGAATCACGATTTCGTGACTTTCGAACTAGTGTTGCGATGGTATTTCAAAACCAGGAACTCTGAAATGCCGATGGAGTGATGGCTTGGATCTGCTGCCACCTGTCCTCTAAGATGGACGACTCACAAGTCTTCTCAGGATTTCGTGATATCGCGTATCGGAGTTTTTGTAGAGCAGTCTCCTTTGCTCATCCAACTCTCGATTCCCAATTTTGCGATGAGATAAGATTGACGGCTCACGATCTTTCTCGATCTAATGGTCCAGAATGGACGGTCCAGATGATGTCGCAACTTCACAAGTCAAGAATTTCTCCTTGGCGCTCCAGAGGACTAAAGCTCGTGCACCTTCTTAGTGATCCAACGACGGTCGGTCCTCTGCGCAAGATCTAACGGCTTGAAATTATTTTGCCTTTTTCGCACTCTCTTCATCCCTTCTGAACTGGTTTCCCACTCTGGATGCGTTTGCAGGACGAATCTTACGGCTTCAATGGCGGTTCTTTGCCCCTGAGACGCGTTCTTTACTCTTGTGGAAGAAAGATTCATGAATCTTTCAAAGATTTGAAAGAAATACACGAATTCTTTGTTCACTGCTTCAATCTTTGACATATTTGAGCGAATTTTGAAAAAATTTAAACGATCCTGCCTTCTACAACAATCTTTAACGATTTTGAATGAATTCTTCGAGTTCTTTAAACGTTCTTCCGTTCTACAGCTCTTCTTCGTCAATATTTGATGATTCTTGAAAAAATGTGCAAGAATCTTTAAAGTTTCTTCTTTCTCAGTCTCTGCTTCCTCGTTCTTTCGAGCGTAGTACGCTCTGCAACCTCTGCAAGCTTCCTACATTGATCTTTCAAGAGTAGTACGAACAACTCTCCAATCCTTGTGAAAAGACTATGTCGCATGCTCTCAAGATCCGTGAAGCTCTGCACTGTGAGGATCGAGTTGCTCTCCAAACTGTGTGAAGAGGATTACTGCTGAGGCTCTGATACCATGATAAATTGTGAAGTAAAGAGAAATGCAGAGAGAAAGAATAGAACAGTATATTGGAATGTATGAAGAAGAGATTACAATGTAATGGGAGATGGCTGAGCTAAATAGGCTCAAGCAAGAAAAAAATAGAAAGTACAACTGTCCAGTACAGCTGGTAGTGTACAGTCAGACTGTTGAGGTTACATTATATTTAACACAGAGGTATCCCCCATTCCATCATTACAACTACTTGATACTGCAGAAATTCACTACTTGAGGTACACGATGGTGGACTTCCTCCTTACATTTTGTGACCAAGATGGGACTGATCTTAGTCCTCGATTCATCGAGGTAATCATTTTCCAACATGCAATGACTTAAATAAATTGTTGGTTCAGTATCATGATGGCTAGATACACCAGGTTCAAACTGCTTCTTGAGGTCATATAACTGTCCTGCCTCATTTTTCCAAGACTTTTGAAGAGTATAATGAGAATTTACACGACCTGCATTTATGCTACTCATATTTTCCAAAGAATGAGACTTCTCTGAATTATCCAAACTAGCATACACAATAGTACTATCAACATGTCTGGTTGCATGTTGAACGAGTCTCTCAAATCCCTCAAACCCTAATACAAAGCATCACCATGCTCTTCTAAAATATCATCATGAAGATGCCTTCCGCAACCACAAGATGGTTTCTCTTTGAGATGCCATGTGTCTATTTTATTGCATCAATGGTCATTCCATGCTCCTCGATCACCGGAATCCATCTTAGGATCATCTTAATCATTGTTCAGTTTGGTTAAATTCTTAATCACAAGGTCGCCCTTTAATTTGGTTAAATCTTTCATCATATGCCCCGTGATACTAGTATAGAAAGCACTTGTCATGGAAGATCCTCCATCTTCAAATTCCAAATTAGATAAGTTTCGTACTCCATAATCATTATGTTCATGGTTAGAGCTCCTTCATCCAAAAAACTCATTAAGGCTCGGGCTATTATTTCCACTGGAATTCTCTCTTCTATGCCCATGCCTTTATTATTTGTTGCATCATCATGGGGATTTCCACCACATTTCGTCTTTCCAGTTCTTCAAAATTAGAGAGCTTCCAATCATGATGTAGTCCTTTTCATTATTACGGATTGTCTTGATCCTGCAATGTGCCACATTTCTCCATGAATCCTCCTTAAAAAATTAAGAATCTGATTTTTTTGGGGGAGGCTCTCCTTTGTCATTTGGGTTTTCTCGTTTTGACAATGTTAATTTCTCCTCAGGGTATTCATACCCAAACATTTTTCCCACTCTAATTTAGATATGTTGTCCCTTTCCACCAATCCTTCATCCAACTACACCTACTGGTTGAAGAAGGTGGTGATTTTCCCCTTCGAGATGTTAGAATGAGTAACTACTACACCCTCCTCTTCAACGAGTTCAAACGACTCCCTGATTATGGATATTTTCTTGGTCATTTAACAACATAACATAATACCCTAGAATCACTCTGATCCATGCATTGATCTGACTCTTAATTGTGACAAATTCATCCACCATGATCATTACCATACAGATACGCGCAACAGGATCTGTCTCAGCAAACTGTTATTCCTCGTCATTTTCTACCGAGCAAACTACTATTGCTCATCATTTCTACAGGTACTCACAACAAGATCTGTCTCAGCAAAATGTTATTCCTCGGCATTTTCTACCCACTAAACTACTATTCCCCATCATTTTCACAACAGGATCTGTCTCAGCAAACTGTTATTGCTCGTCATTTTCTACCCATCAAACTATTATTCCTCGTCATTTTCTACCGAGTTCAGTGCCTAATTTACATGTCAGTAGTACTTCTTCAACGAGGAGTCCATGAAAATATTAATACAATCACTATCGCACAAATTCAACTTTAAATTCATTCCCATCTCGATGGGATCTTACATTGACAAAATCAGCATACCCACATATCCAATAATCAAAGTTTGACCATTGTAGTTTATTATTTCATTAGTGTAACCATATAAAAAGATTGGGGGGTGGGGAATCTCAATTATATAGGATCCTGAACTTATGGGAAAATGAAATTTCAATGGTATATCATGCTAGAGTTATGGGATGTTGTCTTACATGCAAATGGAAACCCCTGATCATATAGTGGACTGAACATGAAACCCCTGTTTATACATTTAAATTTCTTGATAGTTTTTTCTATCCATTTCACTCACCATGTAAGATGTCCCACAAACTTCCATTTACAATGTAGTCGTAGAATAACAATTTTCCATGTGGAGAAAGAGAATATCCATGCAAACTGACAAGATTCTGATGCTTGATGCTTCCAACAGTCTCTAACTCAGTTTCAAATTCCTGCAAGCTTTGTGGGTGAGATGTCTATAGTCTTTTAATAGCGATAGGCTTACAGTTCTTAAGAACACATTTATAAACCATGCTTGTAGCACCATAACCAATAAAATTTTCTATGATTCGCATTAAATGTTTTCAAACTATGCATTTAAATGTTTACTTAGCCTCTATTATGAAATTGCTCAAATTATATGTAAATTCTTGTTTCTAAATGCATTTAAATTCAATCTTATGCCTCTATTTCTAAATGCCCATTTTCTGATCAAAATTTGTTGTTTGTCTTTTCTTCGACTCCTTTGAATCATAAAGAATGGTGCAGAAGTGGGAATTGTCCATTGAAGTGTCTTGTTATCCAAACCCCAATCAAGCGGTGATTACATATGTCCTTCACAATAAATCACTAAATTGTGTCCTGCAAAGTCAGAGAGAAGTTTATGGGAGGACTACCAATAATGAAGCATACTATATTGCCCTTGTTGAAGGGTTGAAGATAGTGAACAAACATGGTGCCAATGATATTTTTGTCTTCACCAACTCGGAACTAATATGCAACCAAATGAAAGGAATTTATCAAGTTCGAAAAGACAATCTGAAACTTCTTCATAGATAAGCAAGAATTGTTGTTGCTCAGTTCCACTCTTTTACAATAACTTACCATGTGGATATAAAGAGGATCTTCAGTGATCTACTATCTGGAGCAGTGTCAACTATAGGTGGGGGTGTCAAAAATGACTTGGTGTCGACATCTACTCCAACAAAATTCATTCATGGACATTGATATAGATCCCCAATGTGTGGATTTTTTCTTGTTATGATTGTTGTTGTGTCTTTCATGGGATGTTTGGTTCACTGGTGGAGAATGGAGAAATTTATCCATGTTGACTGTTCTTTGTGCAAGGTTCTATGTGTTTGTTGTGAATAATCCCACATGTATAACAACTTTGAGACAAAGGTGGTTAATGAAGCATAATTGTAACAAAATTTTTGTTAATATAGATGCTTCTTTGCGTTGCAATTCCTTGAGTTGATGTGATTGTCTATTATTATTTCTTTGGCACTCTGTATAAAGGAACTTTTAAGAGTCCTTCAAGAAGA
>JASDQU010027753.1:0-19036 GCA_032191745.1 Picea mariana | reverse complement strand
TGTTGTTGCTCAGTTCCACTCTTTTACAATAACTTACCATGTGGATATAAAGAGGATCTTCAGTGATCTACTATCTGGAGCAGTGTCAACTATAGGTGGGGGTGTCAAAAATGACTTGGTGTCGACATCTACTCCAACAAAATTCATTCATGGACATTGATATAGATCCCCAATGTGTGGATTTTTTCTTGTTATGATTGTTGTTGTGTCTTTCATGGGATGTTTGGTTCACTGGTGGAGAATGGAGAAATTTATCCATGTTGACTGTTCTTTGTGCAAGGTTCTATGTGTTTGTTGTGAATAATCCCACATGTATAACAACTTTGAGACAAAGGTGGTTAATGAAGCATAATTGTAACAAAATTTTTGTTAATATAGATGCTTCTTTGCGTTGCAATTCCTTGAGTTGATGTGATTGTCTATTATTATTTCTTTGGCACTCTGTATAAAGGAACTTTTAAGAGTCCTTCAAGAAGACGCTTACAATGAAAACTTTTAGCCAGAAGCGAACTCTCTGATATAATACCACTAAAATTTTCCACCCTGCTTTAAAAACTAATACCATTATTATTGGTTATTATTTGTCTCGTCATAAGTTTTTCCAAAGTAATTCTTATTGTCTAATATATTGTTAACAGAGGGATTTATTTTCTGATATGTGTCATTACATACAAGTTCTCTTACAATATTTTCCATTTATTGGTTACAAACTTACCAGACAATTATGATAAGCACTAGAAAAATTGTTTGATCTGTGATGATTGTTCAATTTTGACCAGAGTTGGAATCTGAGCACTGCATGAAAATACATAATTATTCCAGCCAATATATGAACAAAACCCACCTGAATACATATACAATGCTAGACACTGGAATCTTATAAAAAATTTGCGAATATTTTCCAAAACACATGAAATTTGAGTCTTGACTTATGGCAGTCATCTAAATAACTAGTTTCAGATGACGAGCAAAATGTATAATCAAAATCAAACCTATTTTCAAACCATAATCAGAAAATATAAATTTTAGTGTTGCATGGGTGTGAGTGCGGGGTTGGTGGCATGAGTAGAAACTTTTAAACTACAAGCATGGTAGTGCATCAATTTGGTTATGTAAAAGAGGTGTGTAGGTGCACAGTTGATAGGTGGTAGAAAAATCGATACACCACTGATATTCAATAACTTTGAAAATGAATTGCAGTATGAACACTTTATTCTTGTTCATGAGTTGTGAACACTGGTTTGAAATGGATTTTGATTTTCTTGTGCAGCCACTGTTTTTAATAAGAATTTTATTTGTTGTAGTAATGAAATTTTGTAGCAACAAACAAGATCAGTTAATTTATTGCTTCAGTGTTAAAAAATTGTTTTCAATTTCTAAAACACACACTTGAATTCCTTCAGCCAAATGAGAAGAGCAAGCATCTCCAAATGGGCATGCATATCGCCAGAAAAAATGTATTTCCCAAGTGAAAGGGGCTTAGCTTAGCACAAGCCTTGGTTTCCAAATTCATCTAACAATCTATGGAAGTTATGACAAAATTGAAATAATAGAGTATGCCACGACCACCATGCAGATGGCATTTTCGATCTGTTTGGATACTAGAACACAAACCAGAACCTGCTTCCAACTGTTCATAAATCATTTACTGCAGATTGCTTTTTATTGTAGAAGATAAATTTATATTCACTGAATGAGGAAAATTCACTTTGGATTTTACAGAAGAAAATATAATCCAATTGAACAAAGAGGCATGCATAGGATATCTACAATTTCCCATTTGTTTGGAACACACCAGAACCTAACTTCAACTGTTCATAAAACATTTACTGTATATTATAGTAAGATGCCTTGGCATATAACATTTTCTTTGTAGAATGATTTCAGAGATGTTCACTTAATGAAGAAACTTCATCTTGAGCTTCTACAGAAGAAATATAATCCAATTGAACAGAGTATCTAGCATTTCCAATTTGTTTGGAAGACATATTAGAACTGGGTCCCCAACTGTTCATATATATACATTTTCTTAGTCCCCTCCTCATAAGAAATTTTTCTCATTTGTTGATCAATAGCAAAAAGTTCTACATTCACCAAAGAAATGAGTCACAAAAACTCTATCATCCTCCAATCATTTTTTCTTTCTTTTTTGTGAAGTTGAAGAGAATGGTCATACTGAGTTAATTTGGCCAAGTGCAGAAAGAAAAAGCATGACATGACTAGAAGTTCTACATTCACTCAAAAAATGTACCACCAAATAATACTCTATCATCCTACATGCATCTTTTCTTTCTTTTTGTAAAATTGAAGAGAATGGCCATAGTGAAAGTTAATTTTTCCAAGTGTAAAAAAGAAAAAGCATGGCATGACTAGAAGTTCTACATTCAGTAAAAAACGTGCCCACAAAAATTCTCTCATCCTCCACTCGCATTTTCTTTCTTTTTTGTAAATTTAAAAAGAATAGTCATATTAAAAGTTAATTTGGCCAAGTACAAGGGAAAAAAGGCATGATACAACTAGCCCACGAGAACATTCTGCAGTAGGTTGCCTTTATTTATGGGTGAGTGATTTTTTCTTTCTGCTACATAGTTTGCATGCCATGTGCAACTCAACTACAGTCTGTAAATCACTATCCATTTACATACTAGATTTTTGTTCATCCAAAACCATAGGGCATCAAAGAGACAAATGACAAAAGTCTAAAAGTAACATTCTTTGTTATGGCTATTGCAACACAGCAGAAAAGATAAGAGATGCAATTGCTAAAACTAGAAAAGGAAAAGAGACACTAGATTTTAACAATCCAAAATGGCATCAGCGCCTTTGAAGCTGTCATTCACATGAATTTTTTTAGGCTGAATCAAAATTGAAATTAATGGAAAGAGGAAATGCATTTTATACTTCATATAATAGATCTAGAAAACTCTGAAATTGGGGACAATGTCTATCTAGCCATAGAAAATTTCAACATCTTTAATTCACGAAATTATGGCTTCTCAATTTTTATCAAAAAAATATCGTATAATCAACGAAGACAAACACACTAAATAAAGGAAACCTGATGATAGTAGGAGTCCAATTTTCAGTACGATTTTTTGTCAATAAATGATCAATGCATCTTCTTCCACTCTGAATTGATGACATTGCTAGCTAAGTTTCACAATTACCATTCTTATTATATTACAATTGTATGTCCACATGCATGTTTTACATTGAATAAGATTTGAAATTAATGGAAAGAGGTAAGCATAAAATGTTTATTTATTTTTCTCATAAAATGAGATTTGATACAAATAAAGGGCGAGGTAACTCTCTTGCACATTCACTCTCTTGCAATTAAAATCAAATTTCTTCTGATGCAAAGCTATTTTTAGTTTGTTTAAGAATTTGTAGTGGAAGAATACTTGATATAAAAGGGTCTGAAATTATTCAAGGTTAGGCATGGAATTTGACAGTCAACCTTGCGCAGTGAAACTAGTGTGTGAAACCATAGTTAAATAATCTGCCCAATTTTTAGAAAAATATGGCAAGATCAACAGGTTGAGGCTTAAATGTCATTAYGAGAAAAAYAAATATCADATGCTTGTTGTTCCAATCCATTCATCATGTGCAACAGGTTGAGGCTTAAATGTCATTATGAGAAAAATAAATATCAAATAATACAACAATCAAATTATATAAAAATCCTATTCCATTGCTATTATGCAAAGGTTGACTGAGATTTATGCGTATTCTGAGCTAGAGTACAAAAATATGGTAAAATGACTAGTGATAAACAATACATTTGCACCACTGTGGGAAACCATACTTCAATATCAATCTCTGCCTATTTTTATAGGAAAATATTTGTGAAAAGAATCGGTCAGTTGAGCAACAGGCCCCCTCCCACAAACTTAATATGCTTGTCTTCTAGAATAAACTAAAAACTTGGTAAATCAACGTGTCACTAACTTGCATTATCCTTCCAAACCCCTTCCAAATGAGACAAGTCTCTGAATCTTATTACTTCGAGTTAACAACTTGACTCTACCACCTACAGGAAAATAACTGGCTAGTTATCATGGTGAAACAGTATATCTATCACAAAACCTTGTTTAAGATAATATTTACTTTAAATCGTAAACAAAATGTAAAGAGAAAGGATTATTAATCTCAGTAAATCATGCAAACCTTGATAGCAGAAAGCTGGCAAGTGGGCTCTAATGGATTTCCTGAAGAAGCTCCTACATCTGTAATATAACAATGAAATCTTCATCAGAATCCTTATTGGCATATAAAATAATACAGACTTGAAACATATATTACATCAATTGGGAGCACCATCAAATGTACTTGTAATGGTAGGAAAACTAGAATGACATTGCATCCTTCTACGTCCTTGGATTGAAGCCACAATGGTGGATTGTTGCACCCCTGAAAACATCCACCTATTGCTCCATTTAAAAAATGGTGATGTCTATATATACTAATCTTAACATATTGATCTAAACACTCTACAAAACTCACCTGGGACAATAGAGGATGCATTGTTGGTGCGAGGACGACCCCGCTTATTGAGGTGTGGAAAATGAAATGGTTCATTTTCAGATGCATAATCAGTTTCCAATCTGCCACTTGTGTTGCTTCTTTTGTTTTTCTTTTTAGGGCTAAGGAAGCTCTTCTTCCTCTTCAAATATGTCTCCAAAGCACCCAACCCAATAGTGAAATCATAATCCATGATGTCAAGATTGTTGGAATCATCCAACATTCTTTTCACAAAACCAATCAATTGTTGGGTTTTGCTCAAAGTGGAAGGAGGAATATTTCGAAGCAACTCTAAGTAGCCAAACAACTCTTCTCTAGCGAACTGAAGTCCCTCGACATCTTGATCAACATTGTCTCCAGCCATAATATATGTGTTAGCATCAAGATCAAGGTTTGGCGCCTCTATACTTATATAAGGAGGCACATTTTCTGAATTGAGTGTTGGATTTTGGTCCAATAAAGGGTTTGAATCCCCCAATGAAGAATACAACCAATCCACCTTTATGGCATGCTTACAAATGTTTCCCCTAATAGACCATGGGCAATCACAACCTATAAAATTGGTACAATACCAAGTGACAAGGTATTGCTTATTGGGATTAGTTTGACTTATAACCCAGTATGTGTGATATATACTCTCATGAGGTTTGAAATCACTATCTGGAATTCTTCTAGCCTTTTTTGTTGATGATTCAAGATGCTTCTCCTTCTTGTAGTTGTTCAAATACCCTTCTTTTTTAAAAATTTCCTTGAACCGGTAACAAGGTTCAACATTTGTCAAGAGGATATAGAACAACCAATCCATCCTTCACGCACATTTTTTCCTTCAATCGGATAGAAAGTTTGTCTTCAAGTAACTATGGTATGACTCAACAACATTGTTTGTCTTGATTTGCATGGGGAAAATCTCGACATCCTTTGACCCACATCCCTAAATATAAAAAACCAAGTTAGTGGAGATATCTCATGTTTATGAAACAAAAAAATGGAAACTCAAGAATGAGTATGTGAACTTACTAATCTTATCACCAGTAACCCAATTCTTCTTAAAATAGTCCAAAAAATTCTCTTCATTTGAAAATTTGATGAAAAAATGATTGATTGCATTGCCCACTTCATCTTTGGAACAATTCTTCATGATACAACCTAGCCCATTGAACATCTCTTTCGCATTTTCTGGACTACTAGCCAAATGATTCACATTTTTTAGCCATTCCCTCCTTACATGCCAAACACACAACATCACTTTGGTCCTTGTGATCCTCCTACCACATTCAATTCATTTTAGGTGAGACAATTTTCGTGTAAATATAAGTTACAATGCAAAATAACAAATTTGAAGTTACCTCAAAGCAACAATTTTATCCAATGCATCATCAACCATGAAGGCATTCACTTTCCAATTGAGACGTATTTGGTAACACCTATGCATGAGGTGCTCCAACCATAGTGCAATATCCTCTGATGTGTTTCGTTATGCCACCACCCATGCTACTGGCACCCCACTTTGTTGTTCATCGAAGGCCATGAGTATGTACAATTGATACTGTCATATTAAAAAAACATGTGTAGTCCAATTTAGGTCACCAATAATATTGAACTAGCCAACTCAAATGATTATACGAAATCAATCATTGAAAACACACTCACCCCATATTTATTTGTATTGAATGTTGAATCCATGGCTATTATGCTATTATGCTATTATGTGATAGCCTAACCATGGTATCCAACATCCATTTTGTTTGGATTCTAGCTATGAAAGGGACATCTCCACCATTAGGCTTCTGGTAAAAGAAAAAATCATCCTTGTGTTTTTCATACCAAAGGTTCACACTCTTTTCATCCCTTTTGTTCAACTGGTAGTTCCTCTTCATCAAACGATTGTAGATATTAGCAACATCTTTTCTGCACAAGAAAAATTCCCTATCTCAATCTACCGCATCCATGTCAACATATTTATTTATGTGCATTTTACACAATGTGTCAATAGGCACTTCCAAAAAAAAACAACTTTCCACGTATGAAACTATGTCCCTTGAAAGCCTTGGCTTATGCTTGTACCTAGACTCACCTGAAGTGTCATGTTTGCCATGACAGGGCCATCCATTCTCATCTTCATGATCATACATGTTATATGTCAAAATTTCTATATTAGGGCTTTGAACCATAACCTTTACTATAAAATGGCACTGACAACCCCTCTTTTGCACAAATGATTGTGTTGTATATTTTCCTCTATTGTCATGTGGGTCTTATGAGAAAGCATAATTGCATAAGAAATTATGAAATGTTAATACATATCAGAAATAATAAAGTGTTATTGTTACCAATAAAATACTTACAACTCATATATCAAGGGAGCACTGGCCCTTAAGCTTGGGGGTTTGTTTTGTCGGCGAATGAAAGTGCACGAAGCTATTGGATTATTTTCTTCCCCTCTAATAAAGTTAGGAACTCTAAGTAAATGGATTCTTGCAACTCGATCAATGCTCAATTTGTTTCCATATACTTCAGACCAGACCAAATCTTCATTAGAAAATATGATCTTTTCTTTTTGGTCTTGCACCGGGAGGTCCATGATAGTCTTCCATTTCTTTACCATTTTGTATCAATGTCTATAAACAATGTGTAAACATATTAGGAAAAATGTAACACTATTCAAAATATTTGCATTTTAATCCTTCTCTTACAATTACAAATGATAATATTCTAAAGAGCTCAATTTATTACCATAAGCACACACTCTGCTATATCAAATTATATTTTTCAATTTCAATTTCCAAATCATAGGAAAAGTAAAAGGACAACTAGATTTGTATATCTGCAAAAGGTACTAATCTCACTTCCGTTTGGAAAAGGCTAAACGTTACAACATATATTATACATTTTTTTTTTTTGTATGATTGTACTATTAGAGATCTTTAGACAGATCTGTTTTTATATATTTTGTACTAAACAATGCGATAATTTCCCACAAAATATTTGAGTATGGACATTCAATTATTAGTTATTGTTTCATATTCTTTCGTACTGTGAAAATGCAATAGTTTCCCCCCAAAAGTTTATGCACAATGAGTACATGAACGATGTTTAGCGATTTGTTACTCTTTCTTTCTTTTTCGTAATTTCCCCCCTTTTGGAAGTGATTTAAGAAACATGTCCAGATGGGATGCACTGCAAGGAATGGACCTTTTGCTCAGGTTCCTGAAGGGTATCTACTCCATCAAAATCATCCAAGGCTTCCACTGGGCCTCTATTTTTCTAAGGCTCATACCATTTGGGTGCCATAGCAGATCACAACCAGAATGGAGACTTGGTTAATGGTTTAACACTATGCCAATCTTACCAATGAAATGGCTATTAGCTATTGTTTCTAGTGCCCATGTCACCCAATTGTTATTTTTACTTTTCCTAATGATTAAGAGAGTCTATTCAATGTTGGAAGCGATGAGGAGTTACATGTATTTGCGTGGTGTTTCAGTGAGTGAAGAAAACTTCTCTCAAGTTTTTCTTGTTCCATCTGCATTGGTTGTTTTGTTTCTCAAATCATAACTTTTTTTTTATCTTAGTATATCATTTTTGTGACCTTTTAAGTTCAGCCTCATTGTCCTTTT
The DNA here is from genome assembly GCA_032191745.1 of Picea mariana. Taxonomy (NCBI): domain Eukaryota; kingdom Viridiplantae; phylum Streptophyta; class Pinopsida; order Pinales; family Pinaceae; genus Picea; species Picea mariana. The sequence goes on along the minus strand of JASDQU010027753.1, from coordinate 10,895 downwards.
CACCCAAAATTGCATGGTTCAGAGATGGAGTAACATATAGTCAGTTATTTGTATGATCACAATATGCCCTCAGGGGTAATGTTTTTCATGGTCAAGATAACTCTCACTGTTTTGTTTCCAAGAAAAACCTCGTTCGAAACCCAAGGGATGCTTCACCGCATTTGTTATGGCATCCTAATTTCCTAATAAGTCCATTGGTGTAGACTAGCGCAGCTTACCCAACGGGATTCAAGCAGGGCATCTGCTGGCATGAAACTAAACAAATGCCCAACAACATTGGTGACAACCAGTTGAGATAAACCCATTGGCTCAAGATAGCCCCCACTGTTACATAATACAGTGAGTGGACTAGGATTTTCTCAAGAAACTCATGGAGGAAACCCTTCCTTTCTATCTTATCCCAAAACTTTGAAGAAAATGAAGTCACTCTATGAAGTAATGGACTATTTTACCTTTCTAGGACTTGAATTCCCATCTCATACAATTCTAGATTACAGATCCTGAAACATACTACCTTTGGGTTGTGGCTTCTGACTTCCGTTGCCTCTACTAGGATTCAAAATGATCTGATTTCAAGTACAATGTTTAAGGATTTCTCCAATCGTGCTAATTGTCAAGTATTCCATATGTAATTAATTCTTTTTCTATATTCAGTTTCAAGCTTGGGTTTTTGTTAGGTTCTAAAAGAGAGAAGATATTATACTCAGTTTTATCAAATTGAAAAATCACCTCTTAATTTGTGTTTTCTCTATTTCCCAGGTATTCATCAATGTCCCATGGTATTTCAGTGCACTATATTCCATGTTGATCCCTTTCATGGCACAACGTACCAAGAGAAAATTCGTCATAGCACGTGAAGGAAAAGTCACAGAGACCTTGTACAAGTATGTGAAATTCCTTCTCTGATGCAGTGAAAATATGCTTAACCTCAATTGAAGACTCTGATTATAGGATAGAATGAAGGATATATTCAATGGAATTTTCCTAGAAACTTATTTAATATTTGATTTTAATTGCAGATTTATATCTCAAGAGAATGTGCCTATATAGTATGGGGACTTAGTAGGCCCAAAGATAAATTTTTTGGACCTCACAAGCTTGCAATAGAGTTCTCCATTAGAGCTGGGGAGAAAATCAATCTTGAGATCGAGGGAGTGGAGGTAATGTATGTCAAAAATTGCTCAAGTTTGCAGACTATGTGATAGTTCCTACATTTAAATTTGGCTCTTTGGATTCAATTTTGTTTCCAATATACTTCTGAATTTGACGCGGTTTAGTTTTGGGCATAAATTTTATGGATGTTGGATTTGAGATCAAGTTCATTCTCAAGATCTATGCGATTGGGTTTTTTATTTATTTTTAAATTCCTTCAAGTTTTATAGATATGATCTTACCGAGAATTCTCACATTTAAGCATAAAGTGAATAATTGTGTAGAAATTCCTCTTTCTATTTTGGGGATTCAAGTTTGTGCTTGACTCCTCAATTTTATTGATATTAGGCTATGCATTTTTGTTTAGCAAAAGACTAAAAGTTGTTTTTACTTGTGTTGCTTGAGTATATTGTTCAGGGGGGAGCAATAATTCTGTGGGACCTCATAATTGGTGGGTGGGATGTTACCTATTGGGATGAGTTTGTCCCAAGTGCACATAAAAGCTATGCAACTCTAATTGACAAGAACAGAAAGTTGTCTTCATCTGATGAGCCAATTTGCAATTCCTTCAAGGCATCAGAGACAAGAAAGGTAGTTCTGATAATAGACAACTCCTCATCAAGCAAGAAGAAGGCTGCAAACTATAGATACATGATAAAGAAGAACATAGTCTAGAAGTTCGAGCTTCACAGTAGACTATAAGTATGTACTTAGAAAGCTTTATTACATTAAACAATCAGAAATGCTAATAGTTAAGAATGTGCCATCATGTTAGATAAGGAAGTTTGCATGTTTGGAAGCTGGCAATTTTATTTTAGATATGTAGTACTATATAAAAGTTTAATATTTGTAATAATAAAGGTTTTGTTTCTAGAGCATATCACCACTATGACTTCCATAGTTTTTCATGTTTATGATAGTAATGTTAAAAGATATACATTGCAAAACATGCAAGTAAGCATAAAATGTATAAACATTGACCACACCAAGGCTTGTTAAAAATTTTATTTATTATTACCATATATATGATATAGTTTTAGGTTTTAAAATGCATCTTGTATTTCATTACTAATCAATAAAAATTTACTTCAAAGAATGATCTCCTTTTAAAAGGTTCCCTTTCCTATAGATGTAAATGGAACCAGTATGTTGGCTTTAGCTACATCTTTTCTAAAAACTCAAACTTATCTCAAATAGAATGGATTAGATGCCTTATTGTTTTTTTCTATATAATAAGTATATTCTAAATTTAGGATCAATGCAACCAAGTGAACTTAAATGAATAGGAGAAAAACAATATTGAGGGTGAAGGGCTTTGGATAATAGATATAAGCATTCTCTAAATTTAGAATAATGCAACTAGTGAACTTAAATGAATGGGAGCAAAACTATATTGAAGGTGAAAGGTTTGGATAATAGATGGTGTTACCTGATGGTCTGGTCTAATATGATTAGATGTATATATATTTTTAATTGAAACTTTTTTATTAAAAAGTATTGGTCAATCCTATTCCATGGATAGGCCAAAATTTAGATAGACTATGGAAGTTTACACATTGATAGTAAACTTTGAAAGGTCATGGGGACTTAAAGTTTGCTCACTATCTTATGCTTCCACCAACAACTATTGCTATATTGTAGTATAAGTAGCAAGCTAAAAAACTCTAATTACATTTTAAACAAGGATTAATGCTCATCTCATGCGCTGACTATTCCATAGAGATTGTTAAACGTGCATTTTCTCTGATGTCTTCTAGAGATCTTTTCTCTGATGTCTTCTAGAGATCTTAGAGGTGGGCGGGGAGAGAGAACCAAGAGATCTACAAGACAAGTCACAAAAGTTGACAAACAAACCACTAGTTATTCCAAAACATTTGCTATTGCCTCCAACTTTATTGTCTTTGCCTTTAGGTTAACAATTGACAATTGGACCTCAACTTTCTAGTCTTTGAGTTGTTGCAAGTATACTCGAGTCTCATGGAATTTTGGAGGTGGAGTAGGCTGGGTTGGGGCTATATGCATGGCTTTGTCCTCCATTACTAATTGAATTGTTTAGGTGGCCAAAGAAAACACCTCTTCAACTTTGCTTTCACTATTGCAGGATGTTAGAGAGTGTACCTTGGATATATGTGTGGCTGATTTGGGTGCTTTGTTGTTACAATAACATCATACAAAGAAATTCTTTACAACACTTCCAATTGGAAAAGGCTAAAAGTTACAACATATATTATACAGAGATATTGTTTTTGTTGTATGATTGTACTATTAGAGATCTTTAGGCAGATCTGTTTTTATATATTTTGTACTAAACAATGCGATAATTTCCCACAAAATATTTGAGTATGGACATTCAATTATTAGTTACTGAATGTTGTATATATACAACATTCAGTAACTAATAATATATGTTAGTAACTTGAGAGAAGTGTTCTTACTTGTAGTACCAGTACTGGCCAGAGATATAACATATGTTGTATATCTGCAAAAGGTACCTCTGCGTGTGGTTGTGCAGGTTCTCTTCTTTGAGCATGTGAGAACAGCCATGTCAGGTGGATTATTGCTGAATGACTTGCCTAGTAATGTCAAAGCTCTCTTACCCCAGGAAAATGGATCTCAGGAAAGTTCTCAGTCGTCGGCTAATCCTGAAGATGAGTGGGAAGCAGTGCATGATGATTTTAAGGGAGATATAGCTTGAAGATTAGAATAGATGAAACAGAAAGAGAAGGAACTAACATGCAGCATGAAGCAATAAAAAATACAAAAGCAAGAGGTATATTTTTGTTACCATCAAGGTCAAAGAAGATTTTCAACAAGTTATGGTCGAACAAAGCACATTCAGAAATAGAAGTTCTGAAACTTCTGGAAGCTCTTTAAGTCTTGTTTCTGTAAATCCTGCTGACACTAAATCAACAGCTTCAAGGGAGAGAAGGCACTCGATATCTTAGGCCTTTCGGTGTTGGTGCACAATATAAGGGCCATTTTCTATCAACCATATGGGGAAATTTGTCGCATAAAAAATTCTTCATAGAACTAACCGTGTAACTTTTGTCTTATAGTTTCTCTTGATATTGGTGAGTCACCTGCCAATAATATCATTGATATTAATATCAGTGTAGTCATTTTCATGGTGTTGTAGCTATTGTACAAGTGGTGGGGTTAAGGGGACCAGTTTTGTTTTTCCTATTTAATGCTTAGTGCATGGCACTAATTTTCAGTTGTTGTACCATTACACTTCACGAAATTAGAATGACTGAAGGTTCTTAAGAGTCCCATTTGTGCTAATTTGTTTGCAAGCTCCAGCAAATAAGATTTTAAGCATAACAGTGTACACGTATTAATCATGCAATCACTAGAGTTTGCATTGCAATTATTGGTGTGCTCTGTTAGAGACCAGTAGAGATTCAATAACAGGTCAAATGTTAAACAAGATATACTTTTGTGTTTGTCGAGTTGTATCCTAATCCATATAGTACAATTAATATGTGACTTACTCATACCACTAATTATTTCTTTGATCCTAAATGTTCTCATTCTCATGATTTTGGATTGATGCTTGTGGCCTTGGATGATCTCGGGTTCCCGATAAACCTAATCATCACCATGAAATGCTTCAATGGCTTCAACCAGATTGACGACACCACTCAGATTACGCTCACACCAAGGGGCAGCCATTGCTTGGACCATGATTTTGGATTGATGGTTGTGGCCTTGGGTTTTTTGTCTCCTGATTTTGGATTGATGCTTGTGGCCTTGAATGGTCTTGTTCTTTCATTAAGCCAGAAATCCGGAGCATCTTCCAAATCACATTCAAGTACAGACCATCTAACTCGCCTTTGGGCCGCAATAGACCATTCGATAAATACTTTGTCTCCCCAGCGCAAGAGACAAAATACAAGTGAGAATTGGGGGAATGGGAAGGGGAGAAGTAACAGCAACAGAAAAGGAAGGGATAGCCTACGCATTGTTTCGGCTTTCAATCTATTGTTTTACTATAACACGAGTAAGGTGCTGCAAACTGAACATTGGCGTTGTATATTGATCAGAGATGTTTGGATGAGCAATTCACCAGGCAGACGTAGCATCTGGATTCAGAAACAAGTTGAATGAGGAGTTGGTTCAATTAACCCAAAGCGAGAGTAGAAGCAAGCACAAAGCGATTCGAGAGCAATGATAAAACATGGAAGGATGGGCACGGGAATAGTTTTGCAGCTACTGCCCATCCACCACCCTGCATTGAATGCCCAAGGGAACGTCCAACTGGAGGGATGGGACTGGGGCTGCGGAGGGGCAGAACACATGGAACGGGGCGAAGCGGAGGGACGTTGTAGGTTCGGGACGAACGAGGCCGAGGGGACGGGGAGATTGGAAAGACGATCAACAGATCATTCTATGAGATGGGTCCCGGTACCAGAGACATCCCATCGTTTTCGTGCAGTCATCATTGAGAAATTTCTTCCCACTATGTCATGTCACAATCTCGTCTGTTAAAAAAAACCGGAATCTTCCCTACGCAACCATGTGATGTGTACCACGCATGGTGGGTGGTGTGGTAAGAGATGCATAACATTTTCATTTGTCCCTAGTGACAAAAGGAATCATTTTCGTGTCGTCATCATTGAAAAATTTCTTCCCACTATGTCGTGTCACAATTTTGTCTTTTTAAAAAAAAATTAAGAAACTTCTCTACATAACCATGTGATGTGTACCATGAGTGGTGGGTGGTAAGAGAGAAGTGGGCTAATATGGGAGTAATCTTTTTTCCTAAGTTATTTTTTAGATATGTTTTTCCATGATGCAGTTTTAAATATTTGACCGATTTAAAAGTTTGATCGATTTTTTGGATTGATTTAAAATGGCAAACCTCATGAAATAAATTTTTTAAATGCATGAAACTTTAATCTATGCCAAACTCAAACTACCCATAAAAATCTGACCAAATTAAAACCATTTTTTTACCTAAAAAGAGAAAAGATTGCTCCATTAAAAGATGCATAACATTTTCATTTATCCCTATTGACAAAAGGAATCGGAATCGTTTTCGTGCAGTCATCATTGAGAAATGTCTTCCCACTAACCACAGGAAGCCTTCCGCGATCACGATTAAGAAATTTCTAGGGAAATCAACTCAGGTCATAAAGAAATTTCCGTAGGAAAAGCAACTCAGGCTACTATATGTTTATGTCTAATCAATGCGTCATTTCTAGTGGGAGGTAAGATTCGAAAATGCAGCAACGAGGAAATTGCCACCAGGAACTTCTTTTGCTTCCGCCGTTCAAACGGTGGTATTAGTTCCTTCCACCCATCCATTGAAAAACTATTTAATAGTAAGAGTAACGGGTAATAATTTTCGTCTCTTACAATAATTTTCGTCAGTGGTGACCAAAGGTGAGGAAAATTCTTCCCACTAATCAAAGGAATCGTTCCGTGCGATCATGATAAAGAAATTTCCATGGGGAAATCAATTCAGGTCATGCGGAAATTGTGAGATCTTCCAGACGAGGACGACGAAAATTTTGAGGTAAACTATTATGGCATCCACCTCTCATGGCAATAACGACAACTATGTCTTCGACGTCTTCATTAATCACCGGGGTCCGGATGTCAAACAAAGCTTGGCCACCGATCTGTCGAAAAGAAAAGAACATTTGATGGTCAACAACGACATGACTCCAGCGCAATTGAAAAATGGAGGAATGCTCTCTCTCAAGTTGCAAATATAAAAGGTTTTGACCTAAAGACGTATGACCTAGAGACGGACAACGGGTGAGAACACCACCCCTCCCTCCAAATCTTAGCATTTAATTTGTTGGATTGATAGATAGATGGCACTTTATGTAGACATTTCTGCGAGTTAAATGAGATTAAAACTTGGAACGGATGCAGATCGACCATGGATATACGCAGCTTTATTTGTTTCTAATCAGTAATCAGGGGTAGTTAAAAGGATCAAGCAAAATTTAGATAACGTATAAATTCTTCTTCCCCTCCGGCAGTTTACTCAGTAGCTTGTAATATTTTTTTTGAGATATTTGGTTCTGCCCTTGTAGATGAGAGTGAATCTGCGTTGCTCAACCGTTGTTCATGTTTGGTTTCTTTCATTGTAGTGTGAAGACAGGTGTCTTGAAGTGACTTGAGGCGGTCACACCAAAGCAGCTTCTCGAAGACGTTGTGGAAGGAGTGTTGAAAAATGTCAAAAGAACACTGCATGTGTCCGTTTCGTGAAAAATGGAGGTCAATCGGGGTTCGGGATTCCGCGATTACAAACGCCAAACACCAACAACGAAACACAACATGAATTGCCAATTGTGAAATGCGAATAAGTTTTGGGCCCACCAATTCGGGTTCAGAGTGCGTTTACAAACGCTCGATGCAAAAACAAAACACACCCAGAATTGTCAAATCGCGAAATCGCGAGAAGCATGTGGGGGCCAGTACTTCGGGTCTCGGGTATTTGGAAGGTAATCGCTCTATTGCAAAAACCGACAGATATCCCGAAAGAGAAAAAATTCTGAATAGAATTTACTAACTCAATAACAAAATTATAAATGCAAAAAGAATGACTGTGAATACACAATAATGACTTCAATTCAAAAATGTGTTCAAGATTAATCAATCACAATTCGTTTATGGTATTTATACAGAAACATGAATTAAAAAATTGCCCCTTTGATCTTCTAAAAGATTTAATTAATGGCGATGATGGTGTCATGTTGCGTTCAAAGGTTAAGGCGACTACCACTTGAGCTAATTGGAGTAAACCAACGGTGCTTGATCCTTGAGTCTTGAAGGGTCAAGATGACCACCGATGCGCTGGTCATACAGGCGGTGAAATGATTAATACCTGACATACTCCCTCTTAATCATTTCAGAGCAAAACGAACTAAAAATATTTAAAACAAAATTGCTGTAAACAATGCATTACAGCTTACAGACCCTAATATTTCTTCTATGGATTTTAAACAATTCATTTCTCAAAGGCTTCGTAAATATGTCTGCAAATTGTTCTTCAGATCTGCAGAACTGAACACAAATTTCTTTGCCATTTACCAGCTCTCGAATGAAATGATACCTTGTATCAATATGCTTACTCTGTTTGTGAAAAATGCGATTCTTTGACAGTGCAATGGCAGATTTATTATCACAGATACTCTGAGTTGCAACATTCTGCTCATGCAATAACTCATTCAAGATTCTTCTCATCTAGACAGCTTGACATGCAACTGTTGTTGTTGCAACATACTCTGCCTCAGTAGAAGATGAAGTCACTATGCGTTGTTTCTTTGATGCCCATGCCACTACTCCGGATACAAGACTGAACACATAACCAGATGTGCTCTTCCTATCATCAATAGAACCTGCAAAATCACTATCAGTGTATCCGATCAACTCAAAGTTTAAACTTGATGTGTATCGAATACCAAAGTCAGTTGTTCCAGCAACATATCTCAGGATCCTCTTTCCTGCTTGCCAATGAGTACTCTTCGGAATCTCCATGAATCTCGAAATCAAACTTACAACAAACATGATATCAGGTATGGTTGTTGTTAAGTACATAAGGCTTCCAACCAGGCTCTTATACAGAGTTGGATCAACATATGATCCCTCATCATGCTTGCTAAGTTTAATACTAGTTGCCATAAGTGTTGCAGCTAGTTTACAATTCAACATTCTAAACCTTTTCAATACTTCATTTGCATAGTTAGTTTGCCAAATGAAAATGTCATCATTAGATTAATCCACTTCAATTCCAAGAAAATACTTCATTCATCCTAAATTAGTCATCTCAAACTCTGTTTTCATGGCATTTTTAAAATCATCTACAGATAGATCTTCAATAAAAATTAGGTCATCAACATACAAACAGACAATCAAAATTTTACCTTTCTGGTTTACCTTTGTATACAGAGTTGGTTCACTTGGACTTCTGTTGAATCCAACACTGATCGGGTATTCATCAATCCTGTTATACCAAACTCTGGATGTCTGCTTCAATCCATATAAAGCTTTCCTTAACTTGTAAAATTTATCTCTGTGTTTATCAATATTATAACCCAAAGGTTTTCTTACATAAACCTCTTCTTCCAAATATCCATTCAAGAATGCAGACTTGACGTCCATCTGATGCATGATCCATTTATTCTGAGTTGCAATAGCTAAGACCATCCTCACAGTGTCAATTCTTGCTACAGGAACAAATCTTTCATTGTAATCAATACCGGGTTGTTGACTAAACCCCTGAGCTACAAGTCTTGCCTTGTACTTTTCAACTTCACCTTCTGCATTCAGCTTAGTCTTATAAACCCTCTTAACACCAATGCTTTTCTTACCTTCAGGAAAATCTACAAGATCCCAAGTGTTATTTATTTCAATGGAATCAATCAACTCATCCATTGCTTTTATCTAGACATCCTCTTTAGCAGCTTCATCAAAACTTATAGGATCACATGCCATTAATGCAAAATTTGAAATCTAATCTACTTCTTCATTCTGATCATACAATTCTATTAAGCTTCTAGTCTTCTTTCCTTTAAATTTGTTTCTTAATGAAGCTAAAGTGGGATTTGATTCAATACTTACCTGTGAATCTGATTGATGTCCACCATGTCCAGATGGCTCACCATGCTCATGAGTACTGGGCGTTCTAAATTGAGATGGGCTGAAATCTAGTGTTTGCCTTGTTGGACTTCTTGCTACAGGTGTATGTGCATGTGGAACCATCTATCCAACTCCTTTAGCCTGCTCAGCTCCATCATCATCATCACGGAGTAACAAAGCTCCCTCTGAAATTGATTTGTCAATACTTCCATCCCACACTTCATCTTCTTTAAATTGAACATCTTTGTTGATTACGTATTTCTAGGTGATGGGATTGTAGAGTTTATATGCCCTAGACTCTTCACTGTATCCAACAAAGATACATCTCTCGCTTCTGTCATCAAACTTCCTCCTCATTTCTTCAGGTACATGTGCAAATGCAACACATCCAAAAATTCCGAAATGAGAAACATTGCAAGGCTTACCATGCCAGGCTTCCTGAGGTACTTGATCCCTCACGATCTTGGTCAGACTTCTATTCAAGATAAAAATAGAGCAAAGAATCACATCTCCCCAATATTCATTTGAAAGATGCTTCTATTTCAACATGCTTCAAGCCATATCCATGATGGTCTGATTCTTCCTTTGAGCCGCTCCATTCTGTTGTGGAGTATATCAAGCAGTAAACTGCCTTTTAATTCCATGAAGATCACAAAATTCAATGAATTTGTTAAGTTTGTATTCACCTCCTCTGTCAGACCTTAAAATTTTAATGGTTTGACCACTCTCATTCTCAACCATAGACTTAAACTTCTTAAAAACATGAAAGGCTTCATATTTTTGTTTCAACAAATACAACCAAGTCTTCCTACTGAAATCATCAATGAAAGTCATAAAATAAACACAGCCAGTGAAAGAAGGTGTTTTCATAGGTCCACATATATCGGTGTGTGTCGAAATAATGTAATTGCGAAGAGCATTCTTATTATTATTTTGTTATTGGATTAAATCCCCATTGCGGATTAATCATGTTATTATTATTATTATTATTGTTATTATATTAATCCCCATTGGGGTTTAATCATGTCGGTAATTGTATAAGGACCAAATCCCCTTTTGCGGATTGGTCATCGGACAATTATAAAGGGCAGAATAAGAAGTCGGCCCCAACAGTTATTATGGAAGACCCCGAATTAATTAAAGGTGGG
>JASDQU010027750.1:36816-50664 GCA_032191745.1 Picea mariana | reverse complement strand
AGGAACCCTGAGGGGATTCCATGTAACCTGACTAAAAATATTCCCTCACTAGCTCTCTCTCCTTTCCCATTTCACCTGTTTCTTTCCTTTATTTTTTTAATTTATATTAAGGAGCCAACCCTTAAGGCGCCAATAGTGGAAAGGTCCATTGGCTTATGGAACTAGAGTTCCTGAGATAATTGGAGCTAATGGCTGAATCATTGTTGGGAATACTCAAAGGAAAACTGACGGGATATCTATTTGTGGAGAAATGAAAGTTCCATCCGAATATGGCGGCAATAGCGGGATGTACAGAGAAGATAACCGAGAAAACATTGCATGAAGTTGATGATATTTTGTTGGCTCTAAGGTCTGGTATACATACATTGCGGTGGTTTCTCTTGGTACGAGTATGCCATACTGACGATGTGACTTTTACCTTGAACTTGTTTGATCTCGGTGAATTGGATTGCTTGACCCTATCGTGTGAGATCCCACCATCATGTCTAGTACCTTGTATTGTGCGAGCCCGCTATCTTGTCAAGTACCTATCATCTTGTCGTATCCTTTTGTGGGACTTGTAACGTGTTCTTTGCTACTAATAAATGTGCAATTATGCATATCCTATACTGTCTTATATAATTCCTAGCTAACTCTTGCATTGCTTAAATACTTCAAAGTGCATTTGATCCCTACAAGACATAATACACCTTCAGGGCCCTACGAGATATAATACACCTTCAGGGCTCTCATCATGAGCATAATTGTTTGTATGACAAAGATACCCTACATCGAGAATTGAAATCAAAGGGTGATTGAAATTTCAAATAATCAACATATTGAGTAAAAATAAGACCACTTATCAAAAATATTAAAATCAAAAAATATAAAGAAAATATACAAACATACATTCAACAACATAACAACAATCAAATAATTAAAAAAGTATAAATTCAAACTGTTATAGATTAGATTGTCAAGATTCTAAGAAAAAATTAGGTATTATAGAAGAAATAGGTATTGACCTCATTTGAATCTCTTAAAATTATAAGGGAGAAGATGACATTTAAAAAAAAAATTAAGTATTATAAAAGAAATAGGTATTGACCTCATTTGAATCTCTTAAAATTATAAGGGAGAAGATGACATTTAAAAAAAAACACATGATTGATCTTCTTCAACATAAGAGTTTCTCTTAAAAAACTATTTCTCAACATAAGAGTTTCTCTAAAAATACAACAACAATCAAATAATTAGAAAAGTATAAATTCAAACTGATTAGATTGTCAAGATTCTAAGAAAGAATTAGGTATTATAAAAGAAATAGGTATTGACCTCATTTGAATCTCTTAAAATTATAAGGGAGAAGATGACATCTTTAAAAAAAACCACATTATTGATCTTCCTCAACATAAGAGTTTCTCTTTAAAAAACTATTCCTCAACATAAGAGTTTCTCTAAAAATACAAAATACAAGTTCTTGTCCAACATACTATGTTATATCAAAGAAGTGAAAGTTCCAAAAAAATATATATCAAGAAAGTGATTACTCATTCAACCTAATTACGAAGGAACATAACACAAACATTTATAAGTGTCGATGTAGCTCATCATTAGTGGAACAATGCATTAACTGGAATCACCATATGTGTGTGGAAGATGCCAAAATTCATGAAAAGGAAAATATCTATCACAAACACTGACTTACAAGGGCCCTGGATATAATTAAACCACTGTAAAAATCCAAATATTTGTAAAAATCCAAATATTTATAGATATTTTGAGTATATGATTGAGCCTATAAAGATGACACAAAGATGGGATGAAATTAATCCACACGTTTCCATTTAAAATACAGAATCATGAAGACGAAAGCCGAATGCAATTTGGCAGACGAATTGCGATGTTGTCGGAGCGACAGCAGGAAGTGGCGGTGTAGAAAGGCCCGGGTGGAGGGTAGCAGTTATTGCGAACATCATCGCGACAAGATACGATCATATCATTCCAAGCCAAGGGAGAAGAAGAAGAAAAAGGAGGAGGAGGAGAGGTATTTTACTAGAGTACTGGTATTCCGCTTGCGTGGTTTCCTCCATTTCAATTTTTATATTATAATTGCTAGTAATTGTTCGCAGGTCTCAGGTATCACTGGTCAGCATTACAAACCAATGTCCGAGGAATAAGCGCAAGATAAATGAACTCGAAATAGCTGAAACCATCGATTTACCGCCCGACAATAAAGTCGGTTTGGAGAACCCGACCCAAATCGTTTTACCAGCAAATTACAAGCGACAGAAGATCATAACAGACAGGTGCGTATTGTTGTTTCAAAATCACAATTTTCATATTTTGACCAATTCACGGTTTTTATGTTAACTGTAACAATAATTGTTCTGCAGCTCCGAGGGATTAGTGATTGGCATAACAAAACAATGTCTGAGCGGTAAGTACAAGATAAGAGAACCTGAGATAGCTCAAACCATTGTTTTGCCAGCGGAAATACTTGGTTTGGATGACCTGACAAACGTTCTAACAGTGGAGACGTGGAGAGAAAGTCTTAGTCCGGCAGAGAGATGCAAACTTGGTGCATTACTTCCAAAGGGAGGGAAGAAGGTGGTGGAGACTCTGCTGAATGGTGGGAATTTAAACTTTGGGAATCCAGTGGTAAAGTGGGGAACGAATGTATGCAACGGGAAACAACGTCCTGATGCTCTAGTACAAAAGGAATGGGAATTGAAGCTTTCTCAATCGCAGTACTTCAAGGATATTGCAACGTATAAGGACACATTCCTTGCCCGCATTGACAAGTTAGAGGAACTATGTGAATCATGTAATCGGGATGAAACAAAGTTCTCGCAGGAACTGAAACAATGGAGGAGAAGCACTTAAGGGACTCCAAAAAATGTTATTGAGAGTATGAATTAAAATTTATTCGGTTATAGTTATAAAGAGTATAATAATAAGTTGATAATGTGATAATAATATGCAGTAAGTTATAAATATTTTCATATTTATCAATCTTAATATTTCTTTTAAGTTTTACAATAATAAAAATAATAATCTATTTTTAATGTAAGTATCAAGCAAGACAAGAAATCAGTGTATGAGATAATGAGACCCTATATTTGTAGGACAAAAAACAACTTAATCCAACTATATAACTACTAAAGTTTACATTGTTTAACTCATATAATTTATATACCTAAATATTATAATTATTTTAATGTGCAAATACTAATACATAAATCACACATAATCATATATATTATGCATTACTAATAACAAACTAATATATTAAATAATATATTTATGTATTAATAAATTAAATAATATATTTATGGATTAATAAACTAAATAATACATTTATGTATTAATATAGCATGAGTGGGTCTAATGGTTAAGAACATGTGTTTCCTCCTAAAAAGTCACAAGTTCAAATCCAGAGGTGGGTAGGGTATGTATACCCCTAAAATGTAATGTATAAATTAAATTATTAATTTACATCAGTGTACAAAATAATGTATTAATTGCTTGATACATTAATAATATAATGTAGTAATTAATTTATATATTAATAAATTATTAATTAGTACATAGTAAAGTATTAATACATTAATAAGTTGGCACATTAATAATATGTTAAATACATCAATAAATAAATTAGGTACATTAATAAAGTATTAATACATTTAAAATATTAATAAAGTAATACATTAATAACACATTATTAATTTATGCCGAGATGGGGTGCCACCTAAGTCAGTGTGCCTCGCTCAGCTCTTAGGTGAGCAAAACAACGAGGCTTGCAGTACCCAACACTTGCAGAAGTCCTGTCGCTATTCAATGGCATTTGTAAAGGACACTTCGGGTCCTCACAGATTTAAGAGAAGCCCTAGCGCTCACCTTTCCAAATTCTTTATATGGTGCACTCTAGCAGAGCACTTCGGCTCTCCTGATATTCCCTACACTCTTATTCCCTCCCTGTGCAACATTTCCCTCCTGGTCTCAATTTTCCCCCTACGAACCAGGAATGCTCATATTGCTTCATTTATCTTTGGCTCCTTCGTCCCCATAGCCTCCGCTTCCCCTCACATCTCTCGGCCCCTCTCCATTACCTCCGTCTCCCCCACTGCATTCAGCCTCTCTTCACCGCCTCCTCTCACCCCCTTCACCACTCCCCTATCCCCCCTATCATGCCGCGGAAGCGTGGAAATCCCAAGAGGGGTGCTCATAAAAACAATGCTCCCCCTCGGGCCAACAGGCTCACTGCCTCTCAAAGAGTGCTCATCGCTCATTTTAGCCACCCCCGAAGCTCAATTCAGAGTTTTCAGGTAGCTATGCTTATGTCCCCCATCGCCACCTCCAAGGTAAATATGGAGACAACATCCTCCATGACGCACTCCTGCCTGTCTCCACCCTCCACTCCACAAAACAGTCCACAAGAAGTCAAAGAGGAGATTCCACCTCTGGGCGTGCGTCCTCCCATTGCTACCAAGCTCACATCCCCCTAGTAATCTATCCAAGAGTGCCTTACTATGGTGACGAGAGTTGTCAGGTGGAGAAGGAAATCCCCCCGAGTTGGCAGATGGAGAAGAAGGTAGACAAGGCACCCAAGAAAGAATGTGATGACAAGACAAGAAAGGAAGGAGAGGCTTCAACTCAGCAAGCTACCAACCATCTCGCAGAAGAGCCCCTTGAGATCCTCTTTGATATCAGGCAACGGTACGATGACGAGTTACATTGTCAAGGTGTCATCAACCAAAGGCTAGATATTCTGCTTGATGCGATTATGGATGCTCCAGTGGAAGCCTATTGCCCAACTTGTTGAAAGAGGTTCATCCCTGCATACATCATCCATGGACACCCGACTCCAAACACAGAATGAAGCGGCTCACCTCGGGTCATCGATGGTCTATTCTACCACGACGACATGATAAATGCCACAATGAATTTTTCTTATTATGTCTGTATAGTTCTATCAGTAATGGTGGCTATGCACATGGAAAGCCCTAGGAAAAGCGGAACCTAGTTCCTTCAACCAAATGCAAATTTTGTATATTTTTGTATAATTTTCACAGTCATGGGAGTGTTGAAAAAACATGGAGCCACATGTCCTAGTTTCCCTCTTGTGATGGAACAGGTGGCTCCAAGGTATCATTGTCTAAGAAGACGAGATGATATAATATAAGGTTTTGCTTTTGTTTAAAAAAAAAACATAAAAGATTAATGAATTACACTACTGAGTTAATCCCAAAAATAATATCTAATATCTTGCAGTACAAAAGCCCCTCTATGCTTGAAAAAAAAACACATTATTAAATTAATAATACATTAATAAATACATTATTAATGTATTAATATTTCAATAAATACATTATTAGTCCCTGCACTTTCGGCTATAAAAACTATAGTAATAAATTTGGATTTTTGAAATTAATTTGGCATGAAAACATGTGCTCTTTTATGAATTTAATCCAAAGTTTCAAAATTATATATAATTTCGTACTTCATTTTCCCTTTTTTATCCTAAGTTTTACTTTCAACATCTTATTTGGCCTCATAACGAGGCATACTTAGGATAAATTCTAATTGTTTTCACTTAATTGAGAGTCTTTTTATGTGAAATGAATTAATGTTATCTATCTGGATTGACTTTAATTCTTAAACATTAAATTTTTTCTCTAATTTCGTCTCTCTATGCATAAACTATAACCTAGTTTCTCTTTACTTTCCACATACTCTAGCCCAGTTGCTTTTTACTTGCCACATACTACAACCATGCAAATCACAATACTATTATTAATGTCATTTCCTTCACCACAGTCACAAGATTGTCGTCAATGATGTTGTTGATGCAAATGAGATGTGATTCTGCTCAGCGTCTAGACTCTGCTGCCCCTTCTGCGATGATAAGTGATTCTGCTCAACGTCCATATTCTGTTACCCCTTCTGCGATGAGAAATGATTCTGCTGAGCATCAAGGCTCTTTTGCCCCTTCTGCCTTTGCTCCCCCTTCTACCTGCAAGATTGAAAGGAGCAAAGTCATTTTGTTTCTCATTTTTTCCCTTTTCTTTCCTTTTCAAGCATTCCTTTTCTAATTGGTTTTCATTCCTTTTCTAAATGGTTTTCATTTTCTCTGCTCAATTGTTCTTCCTCACGATATTGATTTAGACACAAATCTAAACTTCTCCATTAAAACTTCTTCCATCTATCTTCTTTTAATCACAATATTGATTTAGAGACAAATATGAACATATGCGCGACTCGATAGATTAACCAAAAGAATAAATTAACTTGAAGACTTTTTCAAGGCAAGTTTTAGAAAATGGCAATTATTTTTTCTCTATGTAGAGTTGTATAAACCTATCTATATATAATCAGTTGCGCTATTTGTATAGATCACAGATTCCATAGCAAATTTTTCCATTATCATGGATTAAATTTTACAGTAGATATGGACTAAATTTTATAGTAAATATATTTGTTGTGTGCATTTTGAACAAATAATGTAGAAACAAAATACCTTGGAGTTAAATAATTTTGGGTAGGCTTCTCTAATATCTGCAATCTTCCTCTTGGAAAATATCTCTCTCTACAGATGAGAGATTCCATAGCTAAGTTTTTCCTTATCCTAGATTAAATTCTTGAGTAAACAAATTTACTGTTTTCATTTTGAACAAAGAAGGTAGGAAAAAAATACCTCGGAGTAAAAAAATTATGAGTAGACTCTACTTTGAAATCTTCAATCTTGGTCTGAGAAAATATCTCTATCTCCCCCCCTCAGAAATTCATCACCTGTAGTATGTATAAATTCTTTACAAAACTTTATTTCTGCATTTTGAACAAAGAAGTAGGACCAAAAAAAATAACTTAGAGTAAAAAAAATCCATTCTGAGTAAGTTGGGCTCTCAAATATCTAATTTGTCAAAGAAAATATTTCTCCATCTCCTAGAAATTGTTTTTTGTATAATACCAGAAATACTAGAAAATAATTACTACCACATAGAGCCTAGTTACATCTCGAATGGCTGTTGGAAAATGCTTCTCTGCTTTTTTCACTTCATAATCACCAACACGCTCAGAAAATTATTGTAAATATTTATACGTGTTATTTATACAGTTACTGCATATATATTTGTACTAGAGTTGAGTACTACCGAAGCGATTAACCCCCTCGCCCACAACAGTCGAGTAACCTCCCAGGTCCCTTCATAGGAGTTGGTGTGTTTTTTATGTACTTTAAGAGGTATGTGAAGATATATATTTATTTTATAGCAGCTGGAATCTGGATATTTTTTATGCCTTCCGTGAGGTCTGCTTCCTTTAAAATCTAATTCCTCTTAATTAAAGTTGATGGTGTATATCCCAGTTATTTAATTCCCCAGGCAAAAACACTTGATGATATAGTAACTCCACCAACAATAACGGATTTAGTTGCAAGACTGAGGGTTACATTGCCACGGTCTGAACTTGATGATATAGTAACTCCGAGTGAAAGGAATTCATAAATTGGTGAGCCATACGATATCGTTGGGTAGCAATAAAACTAGCATTGCACCTCAAATTATCTGGCCTGGGCTTAATTGAACCAGCCAGCATATCCCTGCAATGCTTCAACCTTCAACCTACAGGCTGACACCAAGTTCCAAAATTGAAATAGATGTACAAAATTCTATTTCTTTCGAACATATTTCATTCTGAGAAAAATGAAAGACTTACCCTTTTTAATAAAAAAGTGGAGACAAAATAATAGGTGCCAACTCATTCCTTTGTTTTAGAGAGAAGAGAAATTGAAGAACATGTAATATCCGAGACAGAGACGCAACAATAAGCCTTAAACCAAGAGAATCAGAAGCTATGTACTGTCCCTATCTTAGCACCTCTAGATCTATCTCAGCCCTTAAAAATAGAACTTAATGCATCTTATTGTGCCACTGGAGTTGTCCTCAACCAGGATGGACATCCCATAACTTTTCACTCCGAGACATTTCAACTACCATGTTAGATTAACTCTTTGTAGTTGTTGATTCAACTGCCATCTTTTCATGCTCTTTACACCATCTAATCCATATGTGTTCTACTACTATTGCAAGTGCAGAGACAATACCATTTTCTGTTATCCATATCGCTCATGTCACCTCTCACCCTCTTGCAGGGCGACTCAGTTCATATGACCACCGGTCCAAGCTTCTATTCCTGAATGAAAATTTCATTGTTATTTTTTAAATGGACACGTTGAATTTGAAGCCTGTTGAAGTGTGAATTGCATGTATGTAGATTTGCCTGCACCACCTACCTACATCTCCCATTTCTGACACGTATCTCTCCAATGTCCTTAAAAAATTAATTGTATATCGTATCTGGTATGATTTATATANGTCCAAGCTTCTATTCCTGAATGAAAATTTCATTGTTATTTTTTAAATGGACACGTTGAATTTGAAGCCTGTTGAAGTGTGAATTGCATGTATGTAGATTTGCCTGCACCACCTACCTACATCTCCCATTTCTGAGACGTATCTCTCCAATGTCCTTTAAAAATTAATTGTATATCGTATCTGGTATGATTTATATAAAGTTGTTTCTTTCCTTAAACTGAACAATTTTATATCACTTCATATAACATGTTTTAAACTCGAATTTATCTTTTAAGAATATACCTTTTATACTCTTTTGGTACCTCTACTAACTTTACATTCCATGGAGAATATTTGTATGATTTTTTTGTCACTTAGAAGAAATGAAGAAAGTTGAATTCATAATAATTCAGACCTACTTTACAAGGTATTTTGAAAATCATTCATAATGATTTACTGGATTAAAAAATCTCTTACATCTTTCTTAGGTTTCTTCTGCTGTCATACCAACAAATTCTTGATATGGATCCGTTCATAAGCACTTCAATTATCATTTAGTATAATGCATGTTCATGACATTGAGAGAGCGATAGGATCATGTATAAAGCATACTGATGGCATTGTTACAGTGATATGATTGCTTCTTAGAGAATGACTTAAAATTCATTTGAATTATAAAAATGTCAACCTTAGATAAAAAAATACCAAAGGTGCGCCCACATATTCTTAAAAATGCCAAAGCTCGGATATGTATTTTATATTAAACTCTTACGACACTTATAATGCATCCGTTTCCATGACATTCTTAGCTTGATTATATTGTAGTTCTGAGATGAAAAAAAATACATTTGAATAGTAAAAATGTCAGACAAAAAACCAAGAGTTAACCATATTGGAGTCCTCAGATAATAATACATTTAAATCGTAAAAATTTCGAATAAAAACCCCAGAGGTAACCATATATTCTTGCTTACATTCTAAAATTTCAGTAATACAAAAGCTAGCTACATCATGTAGAAACCTTGAATACCAATTCTATTGTAAACTGCTAATATAGTCAGACCATACTAAAAGGAAAAATATTCGATCCATCTGTAATAATCTCAGCAGACAAACATACAAAGGAGCAATTTTTTATTAAAATTGAAAAAAAAAAATGGAGCTGGCCATGGTGGGGGCTTCGATCTTCCATTGGCAACTGTCCATAAGCATTGCTACTTTCCCAACCAGTCACCAAAAATGTCATCTCTCTTGAGTGATATTCAATTGGATCCTAAAATCGAAGACAAGTTTTTTTTAAACCATACATATTGACAAAGGCTTAAAATGGATGATGGTCACATCTATTGAAATGAATGAGCTATATTTTTTCATATGATCTCTACTTAAAGCAATTTAAATTTCACTATATATGACTAAAAGAATGAATAATGACTAAAAACAGGGACTTGTTTCTCTCTTTGCATGAGAGCATATGAGATCATGAGAGCATGTATTTAGTGCTTGAAGACGATCCATTGTGCTTACAACCTATACATGAGGGCATATGAGATCACGAGAGCATGTATTTAGTGCAGGAAGATGATTACAACCTTGATCCATTGTGCTTACAACCTTTACAGATCTACATATCTAGTTCATTATGTATGTTGGTGGATTTCTTAACTTGCATGGAGCCTGCATATGAGACAGTTGCGTTTCATAGAATGTAGAACTGTTCCCAACTTCATAAAATAACGAGAAAAACTATTTTTTCTCAATAAATTTCTTAAATTATATTCTACTTGTATACCTGGAAATTCATATGAGACAGTAGCGTTTCATAGAACATAGAACAGTTCCCAACTTCATAAAATAACGAGAAAAACTATGTTTTCTCAATAAATTTCACAAATTATATTCTACTTGTATACCTGGAAATTCATATGAGACAGTAGCGTTTCATAGAACATAGAACAGTTCCCAACTTCATAAAATAACGAGAAAAACTATGTTTTCTCAATAAATTTCACAAATTATATTCTACTTGTATACCTGGAAATTCATATGAGACAGTAGCGTTTCATAGAACATAGAACAGTTCCCAACTTCATAAAATAACGAGAAAAACTATGTTTTCTCAATAAATTTCACAATTATATTCTACTTGTATACCTGGAAATTCATATGAGACAGTAGCGTTTCATAGAACATAGAACAGTTCCCAACTTCATAAAATAACGAGAAAAACTATGTTTTCTCAATAAATTTCACAAATTATATTCTACTTGTATACCTGGAAATTCCCTATTGTGGCTTGGCTTCATCTCAGTCAGACCAACAAACTAATGAACACAATTTACCCAATAATTTATCACTTCCCCAAAAAGCCCAACAACCTGAATTAAATAAAGGCTTAAAAATGAAATCATGGTTGTTATTTTAATCCAAAAAGGTACATTTTTACATGTTCAATAAGGGGAGGAACTTATAAGAAATAATTTACTTGTTTGATCTCTTCGAACTCATGAAGAATGGCATCAATGAATCTATCCGATAAGGCTTCTGCCTCAACGACTTGCATGTGTTGCCCTTTTTAATTTCATTACAATACCAATAATAGTAGTATTTTGGCAATAATAGTAGTATTTTGGAAATAATACGGAACCTCTACTGTCATCGTAGACTCTACCATAGATATGATGCTTATTGAAAAAACCTTGGATCTTGATAATTTACTTGTTTGATCTCTTCGAACTCATGAAGAGAAGACTCTACCATAGATATGATGCTTATTGAAAAAACCTTGGATCTTGTTGGCCTTTAGAAGAAATTTCATCCATAGTATGTGCATACGGATCTCAAGACCAGTGCAAGGGAAACTAAGTATTTTTGTGTGAATGCAGTGTGAAACTATATTTGAATTAAGTATAATTTTAATGAAGTACAACTTTCATTACGTAAAATAATTATGAGGAATAAATATTCAAATGGGTGATGGAAGTGAAGTGCGTTTCCTTGGATTGGAAACCAATTAGTCCTTGGATTCTTTCTTTCTTTAGGCATCTATGCTCTAATGGCAAGGAGCTCCTCTTGTTAAATAAGTAATACATTAATAACAAAATATTAAATATTAAAGTATTAATATATTATTATATTTATTAAAATTAATAAATACATTATTAATGTATTAATATCTCAATAAATATATTATTAAATAAATAATATATTAATAACATAATATTAAAGTATTAATACATTAATATATTTATTGAAATTGATCATAGTTTCTTAGAGTCATGACAATGAATAAAATTAATATATTAATGTATATTTTAATATATTAATTTAATTAATTAATGCATTATACAATATTACTTAATACATTTCTAAACTATTAATAGACTAATAACTTAATACGTTAATAATACATTATTATAATAATAATACAAAAAATACATTTCATATATCTAATACATTCAATTCATTTATAAATACATTGCTAGAGTATAAATACATTAAAACATTAATAAAGTATTAAACAATGATAAAGTAATGCATTAATAAAGTAGTAATACATTGACCTTAATGACATTGGTAATACATTATTAAAGTATTAATACATTAATAGATTATGGTTCACTATGGCTGACTAAGGTTTATTATCGTTTACCATGCCCATGAACAACCTTCATTGACCATGTCAATTTGATTATGGTGGGCCATGTTGATTATGTTAAACAAAAGATTACTATGAAACTACTGCATTACAATGCTAATCATATTTTGTTCATCATATTGTGACATCACGTTTTGTTTGTCGCATTGTGACATCAACTTTTTTTCAGCACATGACATCGTAAGGTTATGGTCATCAAATTATAACAAAGGTTTTTTGTTTGTCACATTATGGTGTTGGAATAGGTTTTCCACAATCTAACAAAGGCTTATGTTCATCACATTGTGACATTAGGAAATGTTCCTTTCATTGCAATGTTGGTCTATGTTTTTCACATTGCCATGTTGGGTTGTGTACATGATATTACAACAATGTGTTGTGTTCATCCCATTGAGATAATTGGAAATGTTTGTCACAATGCAACATTGGGATATGCACATCAAATTACAACGTGATGATATGTTTGTCACATTGTGACGATAGGGAAAGGTTCGTCACATTATGATGATAGGGCTATGTTCGTTAGATTGTGATGAAAGGGACATGTTCATCACATTAATATTGGAGTATATGTTCATCACATTACAATGACACATAAATGTTCGTCACATTGCAACATCATTTTATGTTTGTCAAATTGTGAGGAAATGGATATGCTTGTCAAATTGTGATGAAAGGGATATGTTCATCACATTATGATCAACATATTTGTTTGTCTTGTTGCAACATTTGTATATGTTCATCACATTATGATCAACATATTTGTTCGTCTTGTTGCAACATTTGTATATGTTCATCAGATTGCAATTCTACTATGTTTGGTAGATTGCAACGTTTATATGTTCAACACATTATGATGAGAATTCGATGTAAGACACATTGCAACGCTTGTTTATGTTTGTCACACTGTGGCATTACTATCCACATTCGGTTGACATGCCTATACTTGTCACATTGCAAGATCAATTTATTTTCATCAAGTTACAACATTACTATGTTTAACAATTTCCAGCGTTATTATCATCGTTAGATTGCAACATTACTATGTTCGCCATTGTGTGACATTACTATGTTCGACACATTGTTACATTCCTACGTTTGTCACGTTGTAATGCCTAGTTTTGTTCGTCATGTTGTAACATCTGTTTTTTTCGTCAAATTGCAATGTCGTTGTATGTTCATCGCATGACAAGGCTGGTTTGTATTCAACACATTACAAAAAGGATGTTTTGGAAAATTTAAAAAATAAATATCTAACTAAGTGTTTCATATGTGAAAAAGATAGGAACTTTGAATTCATGCAATATATAAAATAAAAAGAAACTTAGAATCATAGATTTTCTAAGGACATTTATAACATATGATCTTGAACTGTAAAATCTATCCCTTCCAAATAAGTATATAAAAAATTAGAGTATGCATTGTGGTGTTGCAAATTCTGATTGTTAAGAAAACATAAAGGAAGGGGTTAAAAGAAAATATGATTTATCGTAGTAAAACATTTAATTAAAATCCATCTATGAGTAACTATGATCGATTTCATGGTATTGTTTTTGTGGATAGATTCATACAACTAACATGTTCTCGTACAACCAACATGTTCATACAAGAGAAATCAAGGAGAAACACATTTTCATCTTAACCCTTTTAGTGTCAAAAAAATGATAGATTATTTCATGCCATGGCGTTTTCTTTTTATTCTTATTCTATTTTATAATGAAATAAAATTTTGATGAATTCTTTTTTTTTATATAATGGAATATTTCAAAAACATATATGAAAGATATTTAATTCTTCTAATAAATTTAAAATATTTTAATGCCAATCAAAATATAATTATATTTATATTTTGTATGT
>JASDQU010027749.1:9288-26660 GCA_032191745.1 Picea mariana | reverse complement strand
AAACTGGTATGCAATTAATTAATTTAAATACGCCACCTTTATAGAAACATTACCATGTGAATGCTATATTTAATTTGAAAAATTGTCATACCTAATTCCAATAATTAGAGTCATTGGAATATTAGGGATATAGGAATATATATTGTGCTTGTTGTATAAAAATAATTAAGATTGGGCAATATTATTAAATTAGTAATGAAGTAAACAAACTTTGTTATTGCATACATATTGTTTCAAAATTCAAAATTGTATTAAATCCTGGAATTGTGAACTCTAATTCAATTTAGATAGGGTGTTTGATTCTGGTTAATTGCACTGTATATGAAATATAAAAAAAAAAAATTGCACTTGCTTACATCACATGCAGTCAGAACCTACTGAGGGGTTGTTATATATGGTATTAGAGCCAGTTCGACTCGTGGCTTGGGATCACTACGTCTTCCATTGATTAGATAACTGATTATGATGTTGCTAATTAAATTGATTTGTACTCATCCAGGTAATCTTGTTTAGAGGACACCACTGATGCAGACGATAGGGTGCTAGGGGAGGACGTGCAATGCCCCCGGTAGCATCCACGCCTGAGGGGTCTAACCCCCAGAGAGACGAACAGGTTGTCGAGTAGGAACAAATAGTTGTGGGTGATGTGGTTGGGCTGATGAGGTACTTTCAGAGGATGTCTTAGGAACTGATCAACCGTTTGGATAGAGAGGAGGCCAGGGCATCGACACCTTCTAAGGGTCCACCGCACGCTTTGGTCGATACTGGTAGCATTCACTGCGAATTTGGGAAGGTCAAATTTCTTGAGTTCTTTGGTGCCTCGGACGACATTGCCACCAAGACATGGTTGGAGAATATGGTGATGTACTTTTCACTGTGTGACTGTACCTCAAACATGAAGGCTTGCATGGCAGTCTTTCAACTGAAGGGGAGCACTCTTCTATAGTGGAAGACACTCTTGCTGCAATTGAACATGGTCATTGAAGACATTTCATGGGAACTATTGCATGAATGGTTTTGAAAGAGGTATCTATATGAGGAATTCATTGAGTGTAAGCTCAACGAGTTCAACGCCTTATGACATGGTGGTCGTACGGTTCTCGAGTACGAGGCCCATTTTATGGAGCTGCTTTGGTATGATTTGCACTTGAATACCGAGAAAATTAAGGCCAACAGGTTTGTGTTTGTCCTTAATGTCTGCGTTCATGCCAAAGTTAGAATTATGATTCTTCAAACCTTGCATGATGTTTTCTAGAAGGCCCTCATAGTAGAGGAGGAGATTATCAATGGGGGTCAGAGAAGGACTCCAGCAAGACCAGCGAGACAAGTGTCATCTGGTGTGCAGGAGCATCAGACACCAATTAGACATTCGTGAGTATATCGTGGCTTCCATAGAGGATCCACTTTCACTACACCTCGGTGACCAACGCCTCAGCAACAGACTCCTTACCGAGGACCACAACACCAGTAACAGTGTCGACCGCAACAACAACAATTTCGACCTATTCAACAAAACAAACTAGGGTTCCATACTGGTGGGCCATCAACTTCTACTTCAAGTACCAGGAGTACTGGACTGAAGAAAGGGTGTTGGACATGTGGGGAGCCACATAACCAGCGTGAATTCCTAGTGGAGAGGACCATAGCATTCAGAACAGTCGGACCCACTACCGTGGGAGATTTGGGCAAGGCCCATCGGATCCATGTAGTGGTGAATAACCACTAGGTAGAGCACCAGTCGACCATGCTCGAGATGTCAGGTACTTTCACGGACCAAACCCTTAGAATTTTAATAGATTCAAGTGCTACCGAGAGTTTATTTCTGGTGCAATGCTAAAAATAATTAAGGTAAAGGAATTCGAACAGGACAAGTTTAGCTTTGTAGAAATGGCTTCCAGAGCCAACCAAAAGGTTGGAGGGAAGGTTACAGGATGTAGCCTTAACCTAGGAGAGTTTGTCACCAGGGCCAACCTGTATGTCATGATCTTAGGATCTTATGATGTCGTGATCTGTATGAACTGGTTGGAATCACATGAGGTGATACTCAACTGTAAGACAAAACAATTGAGCTTGGTCATTGATGAGGGACAAAGACACGTGATTGTAGGTCGGAACTAGGGATTTTCCTCGAGGTTCATCTCTTCCTTGCAGCTACGAAAGAGAACGTGCAAGGGATATAAGATTTATGCGATCCTTGCGTTAAACGAGAAGGTAATAATGAAAGTTCTAGAACACCTTCCAATGGTGAGAGAGTTTGTACACGTCTTCCATGAGGAGTTACATGGGATGTTGTCGGAGAGGGAATTGGAATTTTCCATAGACCTAAAACTGGGGAATGAACTAATAGAAAGAATTCATTATTAGATGTCCACCCCAGAGTTACAGGAGTTGAAAATGCAACTAAAGGAGTTATTGGACCTATGAATTATACATCCAAGTGTGTCACCGTGGGGTGCGCCTGTTATTTTTATACAAAAGAAGGATGATTCATGGAGACTCTGCATTGAATATCGCCAATTGAACAAGGAAACGATCATGAATTAGTATCCATTGCCAAGGATTGATGATCTGTTTGATCAGATGAAAGGCGTGACAATGTTTTCAAAGATCGACTTGAGATTGGGGTATCCCCAGTTACTAATCAAGGAGAATGGCATCCGTAATACCTCCTTTCAGATGAGGTTTGGACATAATGAGTTTGTTGTTTTACCTTTTGGACTGACAAATGCCCATGGGGTATTTATGAGGTTGATGAACATGGTTTTCCGTGAACACATGGAAAAGTTTGTTCAAGTATTCATTGACGATATTTTGATTTACTCTCGGACTATGGAGGAGCATGACAAGCACTTGTGGTTGGTACTACAGTGTCTAGGAGAGAACAAATTGTATGGGAAATTGTCTAAATGCTCATTTTATCAATCAAAGATTCATTACTTAGAGCATGTCATCTCTGTTGAAGGTATTGTTGTGGATCCAACAAAGGTCGAGGCTTCATGGGTTTAGCGTGATACTATCTACGAATGTCCCCGAAGTGCGTAGCTTCATGGGTTTAGTGAGATACTATCTATAGTTCATCGAGGGTTTTTCAAAAATAGCAAATCCCATGACGGACTTGCAGAAGAAGAGAAATAAGTTTGTTCATACTGAGAAATGCGTGGAGGCATTTCAGAGGCTCAAGGAGCTGTTGACGACAACACTGATACTAAAGGTACCTGACATGGATGGAGACTTCTTGGTATGCACCGATGCATGCAAGGAAGGCTTAGGCAGAGTCTTGATGCAAGAAGGTCGAGTGATCGCTTACATCTGGAGAAAGTTGAGAAGGCATGAGGAGAACTATGTGACACACGATATGGAGTTGTTAGCCATGGTTTATGCCTTGATATTTTGGATACACTACCTTATTGGACGAAAATTCTAAACAAAAACAAACCATTGTGGACTACAACACATATTTATGCAAAATGACTTGAACGCTCGACAACGATGTTGGTCAAAATTGTATAGCGAGTACGATTTTGAGATTACTTACATAAAATGAACAATGAACAGAGTGGTGGATGCATTGAGTCGGAGACCACACATACTTTCGGCGATGCCTCTTTAGATGAATCTACATGAAAATATTCTAACTTTAGAGTGTGACAATAACTGGTAGAAAGAGGTCAAGTATTTTATCGGACAAAACACAATGATGGTACCAAAATTTGAAGGATTTACTATGGGAAACGATGGATTATTGAGATTTAAAAGTCAAATTTATGTACCACCCAAAAACGAGTTGAGGAGTTTGATCCTAAATGAGGCTCACAAAGCAGTGTACATGGCTCACCCAGGATTCATGAAGATGAGGGTAAACCTTAAACCCTTATTCTTATGGAAAGGATTGGAGGCAGACATAGTCAACTACGTGGAAAGATGTCTATAATGTCAGTAGGTGAATGCTGAACATAGACATCTAGTAGGATTACTACAGCCACATGCTATTCTGAAATCGAAATGGGAGTTCATTTCGATGGATTTCATTGTTGGATTGCCACTGACAGAAAGGAGACATGACTCGATTAGTTTACAAGACGATTCTGGACTAGTTTCCAAGAGGCCTTTGTAACTCAATTTAACTTTAGTGTTTCGTATCACCCAGAAACAGATGGGAAAACTAAGCGAACAAGCCAAATCTTGGAGGATATGTTGTGTATGTACGTTATGGACCAACATAAGTGTTGGGAATAATTCTTTCCACTGGTATAATTTTCATATAACAACAGTTATCAAAGCATTGTTAAGATGGTGCCTTTCACATTTTTTTATGGGTGACAGTGTCAGACGCCTTTGAGTTGGGATAAGCTTGAGGATAGGGTCCCGGTGCAATCAAAAGCGATCCAAGAAATGGAATTTAAAATGAAAATAATAAGACAAAGGATCAAGGAAGCGCAAGATCGACATAAGAGTTATGTCAATGCGCATCATGTCGATTGTAGTTATGAAGTTGGTGATCTAGTCTTCTTGTGGGTGAAACCACATAAGAGTTCGATAAAGTTTGCAAAGTGTGATAAACTCTCTCCTAGGTTCATGGCACCTTTCGATACTATGGAAAAGAAGGGGCCTGTGGCCTATCAACTAGCCTTTCCTAATTCTTTGAAGAATATGCATGATGTTTTTCATGTATCTGTTTTGAGACATTATATTAGTGATTCTACACATGTTATTGACATGAGTTCCTTATAGGTATCTAATGAGGGTGCACTCACAGTGGAGCCAGTACACATCTTGTACCATCTCATTCGACAACTACGGTGGCGAAAAGTATATTAGGTCAAGGTGCAGTGTGACAACTATAGTTCATACTCGATGACCTGGGAGGACGCATATGATATGTGTTAGCAATTTCCATTTTTGTTTCATAGCTAGACCTATTATATTGTGATACACTTTATTTCGACACTTACATACTGTGAAACTTCGGGATGAATTTTAAAAAAAGAGGGGGTGTATGTAACATCTTTCTCTTGTGCACACTGAGGAAACTTATTCTTTGACGACACTTGTGTGAAAGTGATCCGGGTCATTATACTATAGGTTGTTTTGATTAAGATTATGAGATATTGTAGATTTGATGATATGTTATTTTGTCGTATTTACATATACATGTTCTATTAAATGGGTTCTCTTGAGTGTGCACGACTCTGGACGTTGAGGATGCCAAGGCATCAACAAAATCCCTTGGACTCTGGATCGGGTCAGGAAGTGGATTGTTAGGGTTTGAATGTCGTTGATGTGACATATGTATATATGATTATATATTATGACGTTTATTGTTATTACAAACATGATTCGTTGATGGATGGAGGATGACGATAGATTTCCAACGAGACTCACATTTGAGGTAAAGGGGTCATGCACAATAACCAGAGACATTGAGGGAGAGGTGTGGAAGCAGCCCTACCACAACCTACTAGCACTCTCGCCATGGCTGGAACTTTAGGTTAACGATTACCTAGTTCAAGAGACCCGTGATGTCATGAGGGAAAACTGTTACAATCACGCATGATAATTCTAAGGGGTGTACAATAAGGCAAGGTCCTTATTCCTTAGAGGCCCTTAGTCTCCCACAAGATCACCTGATAGAGTATTTACTCCATGGGTTTGACGTCTACCAAATTCATTAAAGAGGTGAGTGACACCCTTGGAGAACATAGTACCTCCTGAAGGGCACGTCATGCAAAGAAAATAAAAAGTGGTAAGTAGCACCCTTGGTGCACGTAGTGCATCTTGAAGAGCACATCGTGCAAAGAAAATAGAAAGATGTGAGTGGCTCCTTTGGATTACGTAGTGCGTCCTGAAGGGCATGTCATGATTTTAACTGTGGTAAGTTAATAAACCTAGTTCCTAGAAAAATATGTCTCCTTAGGACCTGGTCAGCCTTAAAATAGGACCTGGTCAACCTTAAAATAGATGATGGTATGACTGAAGTTTAATAACTAAAAGTTCCCTTAAAAATTGTCACCCAACCTAGTGAAATTAAAACTTAGGTCTAAGTAGAACATGTGGATAAAGAAAAACTAAATAAACATGTAACAAGAAGGGGGGTAAGAAATTCAAACTTTGATTATTAAAGTAAAACTTATAATGGAGGACTAAATTTATTAAAATGGGTAAATGGTTGTATCTATATACACTATCTAAATTGATTTTTATTTAAAAACAAAAAAGGGTAAATGGTTGTTTTTATCTACTCTTACTAAATTGATTTTTAGTTAAAAAGGAAAAAGGGGGAAACTTGAAAGAAAAGGGGAAACTTAAAGAAAGAGGGAAATGTCTATCTTAGTAAGGAATCTAGCCTTTGGAATCTTCTATTTATGAACTCAACTAGGAATTAAGTAATGCATAATTCATTTAAGAATTGTAAGGGAATAATGGGACACCGAGGAGCATTTTTAGAAACTGTTTTAGGTGGGTGAGGGAAATAGGAAGATTTAATTAATTAATAAATTGATTTTCTGGTGCAACTAGGGGATCGGGAAAGATGTGTATGGGGGAGGTTTTTCCTAATTAGTTTAATGAAAAAG
The DNA here is from genome assembly GCA_032191745.1 of Picea mariana. Classification (NCBI taxonomy): domain Eukaryota; kingdom Viridiplantae; phylum Streptophyta; class Pinopsida; order Pinales; family Pinaceae; genus Picea; species Picea mariana. Next base: position 20,088 of record JASDQU010027749.1, on the reverse strand, counting down.
GAATTTAATGAGGGTTTGGAAAACTAATGAGTAATAAACTCTATAAAAGAGATGACAGAGGAGGAGTATGGATCACATCTGGCTTGCGTAACGCTACGCTGTTGAAATTTTATCTTGACTGAACTTTCTCTTATGGGATTTGGGATACCAAGCTTAGGTAACGAGTGGTAGCTTGAACTTGCGAGGTGATCTGGGTGCTAGGATTCTCAGTTATTATGTGTGTGGCCCCTTTGCGTCTCAGGTGGCTTAGGGGGAATAAGAGTACCCCTAGCATTGGTCGGGATGTACCGGTGAGGTCTCATCGGTCGAAAAAACGAGGTTGGATGGAGTGTGAGGGCAAGACATTCACTTCCAATTCTTTTCATTTGGCTATGGTATGCATGTGCTTAAATTGTATTAAATAATAACACAATTTCTTGTTCATGCATTTATTTATTGTCGAAAGATCACTTGCATAGATGCTGTTAAAAGAAAAGGAGTCATTTAGTTATGCATATGAAATTCTATCTGGGCAATAGAGCATTGTATGAAATTTCAAAAGGGTCACTAAATTTTTGTTTCTGAGCTTCGTTTTATTACTGCTTTTTCTTATAGTTTCCGGTTCTGGTTGGGAATTTTACTGCGTTGTATTATGACCGAGGAAGACTGTGTTTTGGTATCGGGCCATTATTTTATTTTACTTCTCATTTTTATTGTTTTTAATACAAAGAAAGTGTGTTTTTATCTTTTGTTCCTTTATCCTTTAAGTTATTAGTCTATGCCAGAGAAGTTGGACGGGAGCCGAATCGATTGTCTTTCACTCCAGTGTTAAAGATTTAGATTCAAATGCCCTTCTTTAATTTGCATGGATAATAATTGTAGGATCATTTCTCTACCCAGCAAGGAATTCTCTCCTGGGAATTTATTCCCTCCTTAACCTCTGCAATTCATTTTATTTTTCCCATCCAATTCATTGCTTGCACAATGAAAATTTCTCTTCATTGCTCTGCGTTTAATGTCAATTTTACTCTCTGCATTTTGTTTTTAATTTTCCACTTTTACTCAACATTTGTGTGTTTCCCCTTTCTTGCATTTGATTTGAGTCCTCATTTGGTACCTCAGCTTTTACTTCAGCGTTTACCTTAGTTAAAGACAATGATATTCTCTGTGTTTCTTCAAATGTCTGTGAGTTTCTTGCTACGATTTTGTTTTGCTATGAATTATTTTTTTTACTTCATTCCCTGCGATATCCTTTTAATTCAATCATAATCTCAGAAATAGCACTTGGTAGCTTGCAAATTGGAACTCGGGCTGAAATAAAGAATAACCCTTATATACTAAATTAATTAACATTTTTTTTATTACTTTAACGTTGAACTACAGGATAAACTAATCAACGATTTTTTTACTTAACATTGAACTACAGAAATAAACCTTATATACTAGGAACTCAGGTGAATCCTATCGCTTAAACGTTTATCGGTTTAAACTTTATATATCATATGGACATGTAGTGATTACGTTATCGCTTTAAACATTATATATATGATGGCCAATGTCATGATTGTTGTATCACTTAAACTTTATATATCAGATGGACAGTGTAGTGGTCATGACCATAAGCTATCACAGTGACATTGATTTTTAATAAACATCGATATCATTGATAGACAACGATATTATTGTTAGACAACGATATCATTGTTAGACAACGATTTATTAATGCCAACAATCTATCTAATTCATGAGACTTCTTTGTAATGTACTTCTAATGTCTAATCCATTTGGGAGTTAAAAATTGATACTATTCTGCTATATCATATGAGGGATATTAAATAGTAATTGAAGTAACCTTAGTCTTGATAATATGCCCCTTATGTTTTAGAGTAATTGCCTTTACGAACAAGCTATGTTTCGAATTAAATTTCATATTAAGTTGTTTCCAGATGGAATAAGATTGTACACATGGACATGTAGTGATTACATTATTGCTTTAAACCTTATATATATGATGGCCAATGTCATGATCGTTGTATCACTTAAACTTTATATATTAGATGGACAGTGTAGCGATCATGACCATAAGTTATCATGGTGACATTGATTTTTAATAGACATCGATATCATTGATAGACAACGATATTATTATTAGACAACGATATCATTGTTAGACAATGATTTATTAATAAACAACGATATTATTGTTAGACAATGATATCATTGTTAGAGAACAATTTATTAATGCCAACAATCTATCTAATTCATGAGACTTCTTTGTAATGCACTTCTAATGTTTAATCCATTTGGGAGTTAAAAATTGATACTATTCTGCTATATCATATGAGGGATATTAAATGGTAACTGAAGTAACCTTAGTCTTGATAATATGCCTCTTATGTTTTAGAGTAATTGCCTTTATGAACAAGCTATGTTTCAAATTAAATTTCATATTAAGTTGTTTCCGTATGGAATAAGATTGTACATTGGGTCTATTAATATAATGATATTTCGACTGTTCATGGGCTCATTCTCTTAATATTGATTGTTTTTAAAATTAAACATCTTAAATTATTTAAACTGTTGTAAAAATATAATAATAATTAAACTCGTAGAAGCATAATGATACCCTAAGTTCTAAATTATATATATATATAAATGTTTTGTTGTATATTACATAGTAGATTATTATTGCAAAATTGTTATGCAATTAATTAATTTAAATACGCCACCTTTAAGGAAACATTACCATGTGAATGCTATTTTTATTTTTAAAAATTGTCATACCTAATTCCAATAATTAGAGTCATTGGAATATTAGGGATATAGTAATATATATCATTCTTGTTGTATAAAAATAATTAATATTGAGCAATATTCTTAAATTAGTAATGAAGTAAACAAACTTTGTTATTGCATACATATTGTTTCAAAATTCAAAATTGCATTAAATCTTGGAATTGTAAACTCTATTTCAATTTAGATAGGGTGTTTGATTTTGGTTAGTTGAAATGTATATGAAATATAAAATAAAATAAAAATTGCACTTTCTTGCGTCGCATGTAGTCGGAGCATACTGAGCGGTCGTTACACTTTACATTAATTAAAGACACACCAACTACCTAGTGGTCCTTCTTCAAACACAATTGCCACCATATAGTAATTAACTACTTCTAAACAACCTNGAAGGTTGGAGATGTGGACATTATTGTCAAATCACTACTAGTTCTCAGGTGGAATATTTGGGTTGTGTATCCTTCGACTATATAAAGTCTTCCTAGATAATGTGGTGGTGTTGGCATAGATGGAAATCTATTTAATATAGTATCGCCTTGAGTTTTAACTTAATGGATCCCACATCATCGAGATCAAAGAGGGTAGTGTAAATTTGACAATTTAGCGAAAACCTTTCTTTCACATAGTAAAGATGGAATACTATGTGGATTTTGAAGTGGGTTGGGAGAGCCTATATGTAAGTGAATTTTGTAATTTTCTTGATAATTTGATAGGTTCCATAGCACTTAGTCACTAGAGTTTAGTGGTTCTTATTCTTGAAATATGTATTCTTATAAGGATGGAGATGACAAAACCCTATATCTCCTTATTTAGAGTAGTGCTTGGAGTGACATGGATTTATATATTTTTTCATTCAATTTTCAAATAAGACTAAAGTTTCCTTAAGTGTACAAATAATGTCAATTCTTTCATGAAGAGTTATGTCCATTTCCTGAATCATGGATGTGCCTACTAAGTATGAGGCCACATATGCAACGCTTCGTCACTAGTTAAGCTCATAGAGTGAAATTTTGGTAGAATCATAATAGGTGGTATTATAATACCATTCTACGAGGGGTCCCGATTGGACCCAATGACCTAGTCGATCTGATGCAACAAATATTAACTTTCCAAGAACTTATTGACCACCTACATTTGAACATTTGTTTGGGGGTGACAGACCATGTTGTTTTTCAATTGGGTGCCTTATAGTTTTATCAACTCATACTAGAAATTGATAGTGAATGTAGGATTGCAATCCATCACAATTAAATCAAGCATGCCAAGTAGTTTAAAAATATGATCCTTGGAGACTTGTGCAAATGTGGATGACTTAAATGGGTGATGTAAGTAACAAAAATGGGCATAGTTGGAAAGATAGTCAACAACCATGGGAATAATTGGAGAAACATTCAACAACCATTATGATCATGTATGTATAACCTATTTTAGATAGCCCAATGCTAAAATCCATGGAAAGTTCAGTCCAAATTATTGCAGAGATCAATAGGGGCGGTAATTCCCTAGGTGGTTTCATTTCTTTATTGATATATATTGGATAATTGTATTATTTTTCATCTATATCGATTTTTTTAGAGTGAAAAAAATGAAGCAATAATATTGCAAGGCCATTTTAGTGTGAGGTCCAAGTTTGGAAAATTGGGGTTTGGGGCCTTCCAATGCCATTTGAGGTATTAAAATAAATTTTTGGGGGTTATCGAGTTCAAAATTTATGCCACACCATTGAAGGTGTTCTACACTCTAATAAATTTCCAACAGTGAAAACCATGCCTCAATTAGAGCTTTGATGTAAAAGTTATGCCTCCCGCAAGTTGACCTACCTTGTTGAGCACCATGGTACGAGTGGATGTCATGTCAACCCGCCCCACTAAAACATATACGGATAGCCACATGTGCAATCTATAGAATATTCTATAAGTTCCAAAACCTATCATTAATTGAGGGTTGAGGAAATCAAAACCATACCCTTATATGGCTATTAGGCTATGTTAAATATTGAGTTGCTAGGAGGAGAATGAGCTCCAATATTTAGCACTATATTTGTTTTATAGTTTAGAAGAGAAAATATGAGAGTTATTTTGAGAGCATAATAGAGGAGCAGAGATTCTGTAGCAGCCATATAGGCCATAGTGTCAAAGGAAACTCCACAGAGAGTGCCTCCTTATTTGTACTTGCATTTGAAGAAAAGAGAGTAGAGAAACTTCACATTCTAGATGGGTTTTCTCCCATATTGGGTTTCCAAGATGGTTTATTGTGTTTAATTGTGGCTGGTGTGTGATTATTTTATTTATGTTCCCTTGTGTTTTTCACATCTCATCTATTTCATACATTTTAAAGCAGAAAAACAATAATTAAAGAATCGAAGATCTGAAGGAAATTAACCTTCACAGTAAATGTTTAAGTATTTTTTTACAACAATTTTGATGAACTGTCCAGTGTAATATCCACAACAATTTACAAATCATATTGGTATTAGATAAATTTGTCTTGGAGTATTTGTGAAAATTTGTAGGGATCTGAGAATCAGTTTAAGAGGAAAGTCGTAAAGCCCTAGACATGGCCTAATGAGTTTGTTCATAACAACTCTCGCGATCCAAAAAATGGGAGATATTTGAGGCTAGAAGAGGAAGTTTCTAAAATATCTCGAAATATGTCCCTCCTAATGGTGTCTCTAGCAAGAAAGATCTATTTGTTTCTAGAAGTTGGAGGGTCGAACTTATATATTGGATAAAAAGAAAAACTCAGGGATAACGAAGATCTAGAAGAGGAGTCATGGAAAGAACCTGAGAAAGAGTAGTCAAGTTACAGAATCGTAAAACATTTACATTCTCTATTTAATATGAAAGCAAAAGTGGACATAATCCATACAAATGTGATATTGATGCATTAAAAATGAATCATTGGTTGCAAAAACTAGAATTTTATTTCATCATTTACCATATAGATGAAGAACAAAATATATCATTTTCCAAACTCAAGTTAGAGGTCCATGCGTTGACTTGGTGGGAAAGCCATACATAATCAATTATCATGGAGGGTTATCCGACACTAACTAGGTTGGAGGACTTAAAAATCCTCATCAAGTCCCAATTCTACCCTATTGGGTGTGTGCATGACAACTGGATCCAATGCCACTACTTTAGGAAGAAGTAAGGGAAGAGTGTATAGGAGTACAAAATTGACTTTATAAACATGGCCATCATGTTGAGTATCTCTCCCAAGATCCCAGACGTACTACTCAAGTATCTGGGGGAGATACATAGCCATATACAAAAGCAAGTGATGCTTTGAAATCCAAGGATAGTGGACAAGGCATGTTTAGATGCACAATATTTGGAAAACATAAGCCACAAGAAACGGTAGCCAAGCAATTCCAAGCAAAGAGTAGCAGGAAGCTTCCTAGAAGGGGAATAAAAAGAGGGAAGGGGGAAGGATAAGAATATGGTAGGAATTTCACATTAGTGAAAGGATCCTAGAAACCATTACCATTGAAATATTTATGAGAACACTAAGAAAAAGAGATAGAAACTACATCTAGAGTTGAATCCGAAGAATCATAATAATGATGCAAAGAAAAAGAATATTCTAGCCATGGATTTGAGAAATCAGGTTGAAAGAATCTCTGATGTGGATGATAATATTGTCTGGACATCAATAAAGAAGTAGGTTAATATGACTATCCTTCATCAACATGAAGATAATGAAATTATCAAACTCTTCCACATCAAGATTTAGGTAAAGAAGCCCAAGCTAGATTTCTTATTTGGTTATGGTTCATAGGATAGTCTCATAGAAACAGGTCTAGTAAGAAATATTGGATTAGGGGTTCATGATCATCCTTTCCCATATCCATTAGGATGGGAAAAAAAGGATGCAGAGATCAAGGTAACAAAACAATGTAGTATTAAATTTGTTGTAAGTGTTGATTTTATTAATGAAGTGGAATTGGATGTACTACCCCTTGATGTATGCAGATTACTGTTTAGAATACCCTACATGTATATGAGGGATGTAATTTTCATGTGGAGAGCCAACCAATACAGAATAATAAAGGATGGTAAGTCCTACATCATCAAAACACACAAAGGAAAGTCAAATATGTCAATGGTAATTGCCAACCAAGCCAAAACGTTGATTAGTTCTAGTATGAAATATGTTTTACTTTTCTTAAGAGAAAATAGATCCAAGATGAGTCGATAAGAGTGAAGGAATCCCTGGAGGGGTGTTATAAAGAGTAGAAACATCATTTAGAGTATTTTTATAAAAATATATAGGAGTTATCCATGAGCCTAAAAGGCTACCACCGAATATGGAAGTGGAGCACAAAATACAGTTCTTTCTAGAATCCCCATTTACCAAATATTGGGTTGTATAGACATTCTGTTTTGGAAGAACATGAAGTGATGAAGTAGTTGCAGAAACTATTGGAGAAAGGTGTTATTCGGCTAATCAACTCGACCTTGTGGGTCACCTATCATAATTATACCAAAGAAGGATGGGACTGGGTGAATGTGTATCAACTACAGAGAATTGAACAAGATTACACTAAAAAATTGATATCGTCTACCCGATATCAATGATCTATTAGATCAGTTGTAGCATGAAAAATATTTGACCAATTTGGATCTCAAATCTGGATACCACTAGGTACACGTAAGGGAAGAAGACACCTCCAGTTTCTAAAATATCTCGAAATATGTCCGTCCTAATGGTGGCTCTCGTAAGAAATATCTATTTGTTTTGAGAAGATGAAGGCTCAAACTTATATATCGGATCAGAAGAAAAACTCATGGATAACAAAGACCTAGAAAAGGAGTCATGGAAAGAACCTGATAAAGAGCAATCAAGTTACAACATCCTAAAATATTTGTAGTTTCTATTTAATATGGAAGCAAAAGTGGATATAATCCATACCAAGGTGATATTGATGCATTAAAAATGAATCATTGGTTGCAAAAACTAGAATTTTATTTCATCATTTACCATATAGATGAATAACAAAATATATCATTTTCCAAACTCAAGTTATAGGTCCATGCGTTAACCTGGTGGGAAATCCATAAATAATCACTTATCATGGAGGGTTATCTAACACTAACTAGGTTGGAGGACTTCAAAATCCTCATTAAGTCCCAATTCTACCCTATTGGGTGTGTACATGACTAATGGATCCAATGCCACTACTCTAGGAAGAAGTAAGGGATGAGTGTATAGGAGTACAAAATTGACTTTAGAAACATGGCCATCATGTTGAGTATATCTCCCAAGAGCCTAGATGTACTACTCAAGTATCTGTGGGGGGCTACATAGCCATATACAAAAGCAACTGATGATTTAAAATCCAAGGATAGTGGACAAGGCATGTTTAGATGCACAATATTTGGAAAACATAAGCCAGAAGAAAGGGTATCCAAGCAATTCCAAGAAAAGAGCAACAAGAAGCTTCCTAGAAGGGGAAGAAAAAGAGGGAAGGGGGAAGGATAAGAATACGGTAGGAGTTGCACATTAGTGAAAGGATCCTATAAAACATTACCATTGAAATATTGATGGGCACACTAAGAAAAAGAGGTAGAAACTACATCTAGAGTTGAATCCGAAGAATCGTAAGAATGATGCAAAGAAAAAGAATATTCTAGCCATGGAATTGAGAAATCAGGTTGAAAGAATCTCTGTTGTGGATGATAATATTGTCTTCACATCAATGAATAGTTAGGTTAATATAACTATCCTTCATCAACATGAAGAGAAGGAAATTATCAAACTCTTCCACATCAATATTTAGGTAAAGAAGACCAAGCTAGATTCCCTATTTGGCTATGGTTCATAGAATAATGTAATAGAAACAAGCCTTGTAAGAAATCTTGGATTAGAGTTTTATGATCATCCTATCCCATATCCATTGGGATGGGAAACAAAGGATGCAGAGATCAAGGTAACAAAACAATGTAGTATTAAATTTGTTATAAGTGTTGATTTTATTAATGAAGTGGAATTGGACATACTACCCCTTCATGTATGTGGAAGAGTGTTTGGAATACCCTACATGTATATGAGGGATGAAATTTTCATGTGGAGATCCAACCAATACCGAATCATAAAGGATGGTAAGTCCTACATCATCAAAACACACAAAGGAAATTCAAATATGTCAATGGTAATTTCCAACCAAGCCAAAAAGTTGATTAGTTCTAGTATGAAATATGTTTTACTTTTATTAATATAAAATAAACCCAAGATGAGTCGATAAGAGTAAAGGAATCCCTAGAGGGGTTTTCTAAGGAGTAGAAACATCATTTGGAGTATTTTTTATAAAAATATATAGGAGTGATCCATGAGCCTAAAAGGCTACCACCGAATATGGAAGTGGAGCATGAAATAGAGTTCTTTCCATAATCTCCATTTACCAAATATTGGGTTGTATAGACATTTCGTTCTGGAAACAAACGAAGTGAAGAACTAGTTGTAGAAACTATTGGATAAAGGTGTTATTCAACTAATCTCCTCGACGTTGTGGGTCACCTATCATAATTATACCAATGAAGTATGGGACTATGTGAATGTGTATCGACTACAGAGAATTGAACAATATTACACTAAAAAATTGATACCATCTACCCAAGATAAATGATCTATTAGATTAGTTGTAGCATGAAAAATATTTCACCAAGTTTGATCTCAAATCTGGATACCCCCAGGTACACGTCAAGGAAGAAGACACCTGGAATACTTCCTTCAAGACAAGGAAAGGTTTGTATGAATGGTTGGTCATTCCGTTTAGTTTATGTAATGCAACAACTTTATTTATGAAAATGATGAATGATGTACTACGTCTATATCTAGATTCATTTTTTATAGTCTAGTTGAGTGATATATTGGTTTAGAGTTCTATCTAAGAGGAGCACATCTCACATATGATGTAGGTGTTAGAGACTCGAAAGAAGTACTAAATGTTGGCTAACCTCTAGAAATATGATTTTTCTATGTGATTGGTGGAGGGGAGCTTAAGATAAATCCTACAAATATGGAGGCCATCATGAAATGGCCAGTTCCTACAAATTTCATTGAAGTTAGGAATTTTTTTGGGGTAGCACAATACTTATGGAAGTTCGTAACGTCATTTTCAACAGTAGTTGCACTACTCCACAACATAACAATGAGTGGTAAGAGTTTCCAGTGGGGGAATAATCGACACAAGGATTTCAATGAGTTGAAAATAAATATAATTCAATAACTTTGTATCGCATTACCAAACTTTCAATATCATTTTGAAGAGGAGATAGATGCATGTGGGAATTCCATGGGACCAATTTTGATGCAAGGAGGGAGCCCTCTATTGTATCGTTATGAAATATTTCATGGGATATTTATCAACTACCCTACCTATGACAAGGAACCCTATGCATTGGCTCAAGTTTTCAATAAGTGGAAGCAATATATAATGGGAAAGGAGAGCATCATCCACACATATCACCAGCCACTACAACATTTTTAGGCCTAGAGTAAGCTACAACAAACCATAAATTACACGTGGATGGGGTTCTTACAAAAAATTCATCTAGTCATAAACTATAAGAAGGGAAACACAAACATGTTGGTTGAATTTATTTCAAGGCCACTCACATCCAAGATTAAAACTTTGGGAACTCTGATTCACATGGAGACTTTTACCCATGATGCATACAAACAAGCTTACACAAAATATGAGGACTTTAAGTTGGTGTTTTAGCAGCTAGAGGGCCAACTTGATATAGAAGAAGGTGAAGACAAGGATCATTTATAATTTATAGAATGGGTTACTCTACAAGCTCGAAAAACGTTTTGTCCCTACAGATGAGGGACTACATATTATCATAGAGGCTCACACGTCCAAGGTTGTAGGACATTTTGGCATTTGGAAGATAGTTTCCAACTTACATAGGTATTTGTACTAGCCCAAAATGTAAGAAGATGTAGCATGGTATATTAGAGGATGAATATTTTGTTGTAACATCAATACCAATAATATGAATAAAGGTCTATATTGTTGAG
>JASDQU010027748.1:0-12069 GCA_032191745.1 Picea mariana | reverse complement strand
CTTCAACAGATTGGCTCATCTGAGCTCAATTATCACCTTGCTTAGCATTGTTCACCAGAGGCGAAATAACCCCTGCAACACCTCCACCTGAAACTTGGTACTCTGCATCAACCACCACCGTTGCTTGTAATAATAAAGGCCCTTTCAAAAAAGTTTGTGGAGAAATAATATTATGTAGTTTTTAAAAATACATACATCCACCTTTTTTATTAAAAGAAATAAAAAATTCACCTTTAAAAAAAAATTGTGAATAAAATTCACCACACCTTATTCCTCCACCCCTTTTCATATTATATTTAAAACCAAATACAATAAACCTTTAACATAAGCACCCATGTGAAATGAAACTTTTTAATTAAAAAACATGTGAATGGCATCCTTTTAAAAAAGTAATATGTGCTTAAAATTTAATTAAAAGAAACTTGTTGATCATCCACGTGAAGTGGGGGGGCGTTGTTTTGTTAACTCGGCCCTCCTCTTCTCCAACACAGCCAGTGTTGATGCTTTCGACGATGAATGACACTCCCTCCGTGAAGGACCCCCAACGCTGATGAAAAACACAACGCTCCCTTCAAGCAACCCTCAAACACAACAAAACGCAGCCTCTTCTAGCGAGTGACTCTTCTAGTTAGCGGGCTCCTCAGCTCTGATACCACTTGTTAAAATTATCAATGTGGAAAACACAATTCTCAATGATAATTAACAATCACACACATAAGAAATAGACACATGGATTTCACGTGGTTCACCCAAACGTTGGGCTACATCCACCAAGCATAGGCATTGGTTGTCTTATTATTCATATCATGAAGATTACCACTAGCAGCCTGGAGAGGGATTGAAGCTCGTGGCTCAATATTTGTCTCCCAGGCACACATATTTAAACAATTTCTCCCACGGTTACAATGAAACTAATTCATTAATTATACATTCTAACTTAGGTTGTCTTATCTCAACCAAAAGATGAATAGTAGGATCTAGATCCACATCTCGTGGGGATTTGTTGTCACCATTTCAACACCCACTAGTACAAGAAGTATGCATGCACAAATGAAGAATCACACATCTGGTCGACTTGGTGGTATGCATGACTAAGGGCTGTTTGGTTTTCTTAGTAATTGCATTTGCTTTAGAAGTAATGTTCACTCATCTTTAATTTTTGAAGTCTACTGTAATATGGCATGGCTAAAAGTCAAAGTTATGAAAAAGAAAGTCATGTTATAAATAATGTTTGAAGAAGCATCAATGTAAGTAGTCTATATATAATGGAAAATATTAGCGGAGTCAAATGTACAAAAGGGACTATATGAAGGAGAAGTTAGTACAGCGAGAAAAATGTTACAAAGAAAAAAAGTTGTCATATTTTGAAAATTGAGTTTGTGTCTAAAGAAAGGAGGGGTTTAAATGTGTGTCTTCTTCAAATTCAGGTGATTTCCTCCACCATTTTAATATGAGATGGATCGGTCTCTCATCGACATCTCTCCATATCCGATGGATGAAATGAAGTCAATCCCTGCAAAGGAACAATATTTTTTATTTTATTAACAATGAAAGAGTCATAGTTAAGTCATAGATGAATTGTCCTCCAGAAGAATGTAAATTGCAAACACCAGAAGAAACACAACCATGACTGAAAGCATCAATAGAAGAATATTTATGAGCAACAAAGCAACAAGTGTCTATCAGTGGATTTGAGCAAAGAAAAGCATCGATGATGAAAATGTTGATAGCAGTTAAAGGCATCCAAAAGAGACATATCTTAACAAACAAACACACTAGAGCTTCAAAGATAAGATGATGACAAAAAAAAATTTGAATTGATTGAGCCCCTAGGTATAAAAGTGGCATAATGATTCTTGAATTGTGACCTCATAATCCAGAAAGAAGAGAAATTGTAAGTTAGTCGAAGCATGAATCTCCACCATAGGGTGTTGTACAGGTGCGAGATGAGCCTGGGACAAGCCACTCACCACTCTAGAGGCACCCAAGAAAAGTGTAACAATAGGATCAAGAGGACCATTGTTTGGTGGGAGCAAAGTGTTGCAAGACTCACTGATTTCACACACATCTACCAGATTTAAGACAAAGGCCTCCCGACTCCATGGATTTAAGTATATGAAAATGTTCAGTGTTTGATGCTTATTTTAGTGATTTAATATATTTGTCAAATTTTTTGAATTCTTAATTGATCAGCACGTTATTCTATCCACAGGATGTGAGATGCACTTTAAAGCTCTCTCACACATCTATATTGTATTTCTTCTAAATTCACCCCTTTCTCAAACTTAAATCAAATAGTACAAATCACTCATGGACATATGCATCTTCACGTTGAATGTCTTGGTATTGGTTTGGGTATTGTTTGAGGGCTGAGAGTTCTATAGGAGAGAGAGAGAGAGAGAGAGAGAGAGAGAGAGAGAGAGAGAGAAATCTTCCCAAAAATTTTTGCATAATTTTTGTTGTAAATCAACATGGTTTTAAAATTCATTATGGGTCTTATCCCTCAGGGTGTCTTACCATAGTTCCATTTACATCCTGGAACATCTCAAGGGATAACATCCAAATTGGCGTCGTTGTCGAGGAACATAATTTGAAAGTATTTTCCCTGGGGATATGACATTGCAGATCTGGTACTCTGAGGTAAACAAGTTTTAGAAACCTAGTTGTTAAGTTATTTCACTTTATGACTCCACAAGAAGAAGTTCTAGAATAAAATAGAAGATATACTAGAAGCAATCCATATCATGAGCATACTCTAGTATACTCAAAACATGAAAATCTCATGACCTAGAGAAATCTGAGAGAACATCAATTATCTTTGCCTCCAGGTAAACCTAATTTGAGAGATTCTCATTATTCTATTCATTTAGTGATCGATATGGATTTCGGTGGCCTCCCACCTACTCCAACTAGCTCATTTTGACAGTTTTCCAGTTCAACTGTTTTTTCCTAGTTTTTGGGTCCCTGACTTTCGGGGCCATTTTGAGGCCCTAAACAGTGTTTTTAGGGCTCACCACAGGTAACATGTGTATTAATCGGATAGACCTTTCTAAGGGGATATAGTGCGCCTAAAACGAATATCTTATGAAAAAGTTACAACCCTGAGAAGTTGATGTACTAACTTACCCAATAGGGGCCCACATGACTTTTGGCGCTTCATCTCCTAGGGTTAGGTTTTTGGATATCTAGGGCTTTTGGCATACTTTTTTATTGTAAAAATGCCTTGAGAGCCTCATTTTAATAATCTTTTGGTGATTGAGCACAACAGCCACATATCTTCTCAGAGATAAGCTGCCACCATTCTAGCAAGCTTCTTTTCCACTCCATTTTACAGTTTCAGCTTATTTTCTTATTGAATAGAAACATACGTCGAGCTTGGAAAGACACTTCAGAACCTGCATGGACCAACCCCAACTTTCCATGCATCATGTATTCACGCTAATTTCAACATGACGTCATCCAATTTTTGTACGTTTGCCATATTTCAAAGGCTCTAAACTATTCGGAAAAAGACACATGTATGAAAGAAAAGGAACAAGGGAAAACATTTCAATCGAGTGGGAAGATTCACTGACAACCTGCCAAATATGTTAGAAATGAAGTGACATGTAACATGATATCCAACATAACATTTTCCATATCACGCCCCTCATCATATTTATTTATGTAGTCGTCAAAGAATAACAATAATTTTCCTCAACGTGCTAGTTCAGTCGTGTCTTGGATTTAACAAATCGGGCTAGGTGTGATTAGTCATGTTGATCCATGGGCTATCTCGCAAGATATGTTAAGTTTCTAAAAGAAAGATTAGGGGAATTGAGGCTAAACCATTCTACAAATAATATAGTTTCTGTTGATACAAAGATCATGATGCCCAATATAGCAGACGATGATTTGGCTATGCAAACCCCTTCCACAAGAGAGGCTTATCGACCATCCTGTCTATAGATGTGGGGAGAAAATGTTTGGTGCATCTCTAATGAAAGAATTTCCTTCTCTGGTATCATTAGCGCAACATGGAAATCAGAAGGGAATTCTAAAGTCTACCCTAACTTACAGTTGTACCAATTGGCAAGATTGAGGTAGTAGCTCAAGGAAGGAGATTCAAAGCTCTAGTCAGTGCTACCATGCACCGACAAAGGGTGGTATTGATGGGGACTCTTAGGCCCCAATATTTGTCACATATATGTTATTAGAAATTATACTACATGATAATGAGTACTAAAGTAAAAATATATGTAACAAGTGGTAAATGTAACTACACAAAGAATTAGTTGGAGGCTATGCAACTGCTTAATCATTTACCTATTGTATAAATAACTCTAAATATGGAATACAAACTTGTAATGGAATTCCTTCCCCACATTTATCTCCTTCTTTCTTGGGACCATGTGTGTCTTGATGTGTGTTACAATGTACTCTCTCTTAGATGTTTGTCTCAATTGCATAGACTACAACATTTTGGTTTCATTTTCATGTGGCTTGAACTTGGAGAAAGATAGAAACTTTGAGCTTGGGTGGAATATTGGCTTGAGAAGCTCGTAGAATTATTTGAGATGCATGAAGGGAATCTTGGAGCGTTCGTTTTCCTAGATTTTTTCATCATACAAATTGATCGTGCATGTTGTTGTGTGAAGAAAAACCTACATAAGAAATCAAAAAGTTCATCAAATGAAAGAAAGTAAAATAAAAATATATTGTCCATGACAAGTAAGAGGCTCTACCACTCCCATACTACGAATCACAGGTGTATTAAAAGAAAAAAAATATGTGAACTGGAAGTCAAAAGTTGAATAGTTTATCTCTTGCAATGAATTTCTTAAAGGAATTGACCCTTGGTCATGGAGGACATGGTGGTCGCACAAGGAAATGATCATTCTTGTATGCTCGCCACTGTGGAAGAGATGGATCGTAGAGCTATGGGAGGACAATGGCTCTAGAGTAAAAACATAATTTGAGGAAAGTTGCACGCATATTTCGTTCTTATTTTGTCGAAGGATGTTTGAGACCCATCCTTGCAAAAAGAGAAATTTTATTTTGGAGAAACATCAAAACGTCCATATCATAGAGTGGAGAAATATCACACACTAGGTGTTTCCTTATCATTCCGATGGGAAATCATGGAGAGTGCCTCATACATCACTCTCGTTGTTGGGATTTAAAAATCATTGGAATATACACAGATTTAAAATACCATAATCATAGAGAAATTGTGAATCTATGTAGTTGGCATCCATGGATGGATATTAGCATCATCTGCTGAAATAATGAATCTTGCGTGCAGAGGAGATGCTCGTCGATCATTACTTGTGGGGTCATATGGGGAGGCAATGTGGACTAGAATGCAAGCACCAGGTTGAAATGTCTCCCAATTATGGAAATCTCAAGCGAAGACAAATCATAAAGCAAGCCCATACTAATGGTCACAATGGATTTGATGCTTTTGATGTCTATGCCGAAATGGTTGCCATCCCAGTTGAATTCATTCTTGAAGACATTGAACTGCAGATCCATTTTGGCTTTGTTGGTTGATCGTTGGAATTGTTGGGAAGCAGAAGCAAAACAAATATATTCTATAACAAAGCATAAACTAAGAAATATCAAACATCCATCAAAGCAAGAACAACAAACACACACTTGACACAGTGATTTATGTGGAAACCCAAATTGGGAAAAAACCATGAGCAATGATTATCGGTCTTCTTCTATTCAAGGGAGAATTACAATATCCAACCCAAACATACAACCATCCTCTCCTCACACAATGTACTCTCTTGCACTCGCATTGTACTCTACCTCTATGGGTATTCTCACATATATAACATCTATCACTCAGTTACACATACTCACTATGAATAGATCACATAGTTACATGAATAGTTTATAAACATATTACATGCATGTGCATGTGCATCTCCATGTGAACACATGAGGAAATTCGTTGCCATGTTTCCAACAATCTCCACCTTGACAACAATTTACCTGATATATCATTCCCTTTATTAATTCATCACCTTTTCTGCAAACTAAGAGAAGCCAAACACCATCACTACTCCGCAACTTCTCTGACAATACCATTACATGAACATGCCTACATGATTCACTCTAGCATGAACCATTGTCTCCATTAGTAACCTGTCTAATAGACCGATGTGCTTGTCCAAATATCATGAATCATAACCAGATACCAAATCATTTCAACCATTGTAGGTGATACTTGTGCTTCTGTGTTTGAAGCACCCATTTCCATGCTCTTGACCTGGTTTTTCCATGTTTCTACTGAAAACACAAACTGCATGTGAAATTCTGACCATTTCTCCATTGCAATCATCAAACTTCCTAGTAGCATATAATACTCGAGACATATAACCTTTTTCTTCTTCTTTAATTGAGAAACCTCAAGAGAAATTACAATGGAAAGCCAAAGGGATTTTACCAGTTTCACATTATTCATATTGAATTTCCTAAGTATCTTCACCACATAATTTTGTTTTGATAACCAAGCTTACCATACTTCCTCTCTTTGTGTATTTCCATGCTGAAAATTGATTTTGCTTCTCCCATATCGTTCATAACAAACGTCCTAACCAACTGAGCCAACCTGTTGATCTCAACCATGCCTGTGCTTGCAACAAGCATAAAATATAACACCAAGATAATGAATATACCATAAACACAATGGTTATACTTACTTCTTGTAAAATTTGGCTCACCATGAAGGAATCAAACATCTTGTACCATTTCTTCAGGCGATACAATGATTTTTTGAGTTTGCAAACAAATATCCTATTGAGGTTTTGAACTATCCGTTCTTGTTGTTCCATATAGATCCCCTTATAAAAGGAGATTCATCAAACACTGCATAAATTTCCATGATGATTCTGTGGGTAGTAGGATCCCACAGTCTGCACCCCTTAACATCGTCACCATATCAAAGATCTACCTATTTGATCTAGGTCCTACTTAGAAACATCATAAAAAACCATAAGAATCACAACCAAATAATTTCACATTTGAGTAATTACCAGATGACCTATTCATACATCTTCCCGAGTCTTCCTGTATTTTGCAACCGACGGTGACTGAGTTACCATATAGAACAATTGCTTCTCTCCACAAATATTGTTGCAACTTTTCATTACTGAACATGCCTATTCAATCCCAACTTCCTTGCAATACTTTCCAAGTTCCATGGATATGAACTTACCTTCATCATATATTCTCAAACGCTTGATTGACCTACCAACACATCAGACTTTCTACAGACCCACCTTTCTAAACCGGAGACATTGCTCCACCTTGAACTTTGCATTCGAAAAACCTTGACCAAATCTGACCAAGTAAGCCTTAACCGCTTACCTCCAGGCCCATTTACAATGGAGTTCACCAAGCCTTTTATAGGCTTCATTACAGGCAAATCCATAGACACAATACCACGAGATACCCAAAACACATGGACCCGAAAAATCACTTGCTTTGAACTAAAACCAAATTTTACTCATTAACTCTTTCACTAAGAAAAGGTTAACCCAACATACATGCCCCCCCACATATTCAATCTACCTAAATCTATGTTTATATTTTTCATAGGTGACCTGATAAACCAGGGGTACCCATGCCTAGCCAGGTCTTAGAGACATATGCCCATTTACATGCAATCAATAATTTCTACAACTCCAAATTAAAAACACTTTTTTTTTTCTTTTATTATTTCACGATGACTCAACCATCACTGCCATGCACCTTCTATGCGAACACAGGTGGAGAGACACAACATACATAAAAAAATTCATCAACCATACATGTAGCTGAATTTGCATCTTTTGTGGAGTCCTCTTTGGATGCTTGTTGTCTTTTCCAACAATCCTTCTTGAGATGCCCATATTTTCCACAAAACCAACATTTTGTCTTACATTTAGTGTCTTTTCAAGAAGATTATATTTTACAAATTCTTTGTCATATTCTCTACATTTTGGTCCACAAACCTATTGTTGTCACATCTTTAGTGATGTTAAAAAACACCTCATGTTCCAAACACAAACAAATAGTACTGAGGGCTCTTGCGTCCAAATCCTCCGAGTCCTCATCTGTCATGCTTGTCCGTTTCTTTGACTTTTCATCCAATGCTTTTCACAATCCTTATTGCACAAGAAGATCCAACATCTTGAGTTTCCATAACGCAAAGCTATTCTTACCACTGAATTTCTCCACCTCAAACTTTGAACTTACACTTTCTCCATTTAACACAAAACTCCTAAAACCACTACTTATAAAGTCAAGCCCTTTTAAATGTGGAAGAATAATGGTATAAACCCTCAAAAAGTTTTAATATAAATTTTTTTCTAAAAAACAATATTTTATACCTAAAAAAAAGTTTTACTAACCTTACCTTTTATAAAAGAATTCACTTTTTAAACAAAGGTATCCACCTTATATATTAATAAAAGGCTCACCTCACTTCATAAATTCCGTTCCTCCACCTTTTGTCTTATGTGCATAACAAAGGTCCACCTCACCTTTATTAAATAATATCCTCCACTTAACAAGACGTCATCCACTCGTAAAATATTCTCCCTTTTAAAAAAGCTTCATACCATTCACAACTTTTAAACCATGCAATTTTTTTTTTAAAGATCGACGCTCTCTTAAGGGTGGAAAAGGGTGGAAAGGGAGCACTAGTTTGAGAGATAAATGCTCCTTCAATGTAGATGAGGAGTGTCGATTTTCAATATTGCGCAAACTGCGTGCGCTGATTTCCAGAAATTTGTGATTTCTTAAGTGTGAGAGGGTCGGCATGTGTCTAACACTTTCTAGGGAGCGTCGATGAACTTAAACTTCTTATTCTCACCACGCAATTCATCTTGGCTCACTTGCGACATCAACCTCCTCTGATACCACTTGTTGGGAAGAAGAAACAAAACAAAGCTATTCTATAACAGATCATAAAATAAGCAAGATCAAACACTCATCAAACCAAGAACAACAAACACACACTTGACACAGTGATTTATGTGGAAACACAAATCGGGAAAAATCTACGGGCAATTATCGGTCTTCTTCTATTCAAGAGAGAATTACAATAGCCAACCCATGCATGCAACCATCCTCTCCTCACACAATTCAGTCGCTTGCACTAGTATTGTACTCTACCTCTATAGGTATGCTCGTATATATAACATATATCACTCAGTCACAAGATTGACTACGAATAGATCACATAGCTAACGAACAATTCATAAATATATTGCATGCATGCACATGTGCCTGTACCTCTTCATGTGACCGCGTGAAGAAATTCATTGGTATGTCTCCAACAAGTATAAGCCAACAATGCTCTAATGTGTCTTCCAGAAAGATTTTATCGTTGGAGGCTATACCATCACGTGATGGTTGAGTTGGTTGATTAAACCTACACAAAAGTCAAAAGAGGCAACAAAATTAATAATACTTGCACATATATCCACTCTCTATTAAAATAATTGTCCAAGGAAATATCCGTGGATATCACCCTGAGCATGGAACACTTCAGTTGTTGTAAAAGAGAAGCCACATTGCAGAAGTATCTGGTAGGGTTTTGGTTGATGACACCTTAATGATCTGGTGTAAGTAAAGAATGTTTTAGTGATCTAATATATTTGTCCAAATTGTTGAATTCTTAATTGCTCAGCACGTTAGTCTATCCATAGGCTGTGAGATTCACTTTAAATCTCTCTCACGCATCTATCTTGTATTTCTTCTAAATTCACCCCTTTCTCAAACTTAAATTAAATTGTGTAAAGCACTGGTGGACATATGCATCTTAACGTTGAATGTATTGGTATTGGTTCAGGTATTGTTTGAGGACTGAGAGTTCTGGGGGAGAGAGAGAGAGAGAGAGAGAGAGAGAGAGAGAGAGAGAAATCTTCCCAAAAAAAATTGCATAATTTTTGTTGTAAATCAACATGGTTTTAAAATTCATTATGGGTCTTAGCCCTCAGGGTTTTTTAGCATAGTTCCATTTACATCCTGGAACATCTCAAGGGATAACATCCAAATTGGCTCCTAAAACAGAGATCGTATGTAAAAGTTACAACCCCAGGTTTTTGGCATTCTTGTTTATTTTAAAAAGTCCTTGAGAGCCTTATTGTAATCATATTTTGGCAAATGAGCGCAACAATCACATCTCTTCTCAAATATAAGCCACCACCATTCTAGCAAGCTTCTTTTCCACTCCATTTTATAGTTTCAACTTATTTCCTTATTGAATAGAAACTTGTTTTATTGTATATATTTTATTCTCTCTTAAGAATCTTTTGATAATAATCTGTATTCATTTTGTTCTTCTCATAAAATCCGGATCATGTAGGTAGTGAATCTTTGGAGCTTGTTCACATATTTGTTGATTCTATTTATGATACTAATATGCTTCTTCAACCCTTAATAGATGTATGAAATTCACCTTTATGATTATGTTAAGAAGAAATATCCTCCTTCAAACCCTTTCTTAAAAACCCTATTATCCCTCCATCTGTTGAAGCCCATAACATTATCTTGCAGTACCTTATGGATGATTTAGGAAGAGAAAGAGCTCGGGGGAATCAACCTCCCCCACCACCTTTGAACCCTTGGGTCATGGGCCAATTTGGCCCTCTAAGTCTGTTTACTCACGTCCATGACCTACCTTAAAATTAACTAATTTTTTTAGCCAAATAGAATGGTGAACCAACCCTTTCTGCTAAAGAACACCTAGCTTCCTTCTAGGATTTCATTGATAACCTACTCATGGATCATGATGATGTCTTCATGAGGTTGTTTTTTCAAACCCTAAAGGGATATGTTCGTAAATGGTTCATAGAACTCCTCACTGCTTATATTAACATTTGGTAGGCTCTTGAATCTACATTCATGAAGCACAAGGGGGAGAGGAGGGATAGCCTGTATTACCTAACTAAATTCAACTCCCTTAAGAAGAAATCAAACGAGTCTATTGTTGACTTTAATAGAAGGTTTGACAATCTCTACAACAAGATTCCAAGAGAAATAAATCATTTGCAACAAACAACCAAGGTCACATATGTTGGGGATTTTGATGCATATTTTCCCATGGAATTAGGAGAAAGAAGAGCTCCTAGCTTGATGATAATGTAGGATGATACAATAGACATTGAGGGAAATATGATTGCATCAGGAAAAATGAAACAAAATTCTGATCAAGCAAACAAGAATAAGAGAAGAGAAGATTGTGACCCTCTAAACCTAACCAAGGATGCTCATGAAGCTTGAATGGATGAAATGTCTATACTAATGAGAAATATGACAAACAAGATATCTAGATTTGAAATGGAGAATGACAATGCTAATAAAGTCACTCATGAAAGAGGGTTGAGGAACCCTAACCAATTTAGGAGGCCTTTTAATCCTCAACTCGTGAGGACAGAAAGAAGAAATGATGAGCAACCCATTCAACCTCCTGTCCAAACTAATTAATGATCAAAATAACATGGTAGAATAAGAAACATATGAAGGATGCATTTAAAATATAGAGGTCATAAACCTGCCGCAGGAAGAAAATAATATGATACACCTAACTTAGAATGATTATGAAGACTCTCTCAACATTAGGAGGAAAACCCCCAAAAATGAATCCCATGAAGAAGTATCATTATCTGCTCAGTACAAAATGTTTGTTTATGCACTACAGGCCAAAATGCACAGGAAGTATGATCTCATGCCTAGACAGAGAGTTTTTAACTAGGACAACCAACCACAACCTAAGAATCTCTGTCCAAGTCTTCCTATGGATAAAGTCAAAGAATTAAAAAATACTTTCAAGACCAAAGAAGTGGATGGACCTTTAAAAACATAAAAATAGGTAAAGGATCTCGAGGAATCAGTTTCATCCTTCAATTTTGAGAAAGAACTTTCCAAAATCAATATCTTGGTCCCATTGGATGAATTGACTAAACATTCATCATACCACGAGGACATGAGACCTGGAAGTTCCACGATTTGACAGATGACATTGCAGATGAGATGGAAAGAGAGGACATGGCACTAGAGATAAAATGGCATTGATTGAGAAGTATACAT